>JAXGGT010039410.1:0-10631 GCA_035583425.1 Marsdenia floribunda
TTAAATTTCCGTATATTGTATATTAATTTATATATATATATATATATATATATATGCATATGTAAATTTTTTTATATTAAATTATTAGTGTATTTTTTATAATTTTTTTTAGGGAAAAAAAAGACTTCATTGATAATTCAACCACTTAGCATACTACTTCTTTATAATTATTCTTATGGTTTTATTTTGTGTTTTAAGTATTTAAAAATTCATAATTTTAAACTATTATTAATAAACTTAATATCTATAAAAATTTTAAATTAATATCTATAAAAGTAAATTTTTATTAAATTCACATGATATGTAAGTTTTATTTTTAGTACTTAAATATTTTAACTTTAATAAAAATTTAAGTATTCAATAACTTTTACTAATTAATTTTTTTGAGGCTCAATATTTAAAAATATTTTTTTAAAGAGATAAACAATATAATGCATATATAAATCTTATAAAGATATGTTTAAAAATTTGAATGTTGAATTAACTAATTATAACACCAAGAGCTAATTAATCCACTTCCTCATTACACAGTTGGAGATCATGTCGTGATGTTTATCGTGTGCTGGCTAAATCATCCTCAAGCTAAAGACGAAACTTTAAGTCATATCTACATTCAAACTAAATGGGAGCTTAGTTTTTAAACCGAGAGATTTTGGGAGAAGGGAGCTTTTATTATTAAAAGAGATTTCTCAAATTTTTTTCAAATTTTGCTTGCTTACAAATGAGTTAGACTACCTCTATTTATAATATTTTTCTTATAAAATGGATGGTTAGGATTTATACAATTTAAGGGCTAGCATTGCCCTTCTAGAGAATCTCATCACAAAATATCTAGATTTTTTCTTTAGAGAATTCTAGAAACATTTCTAGAGTTTTCTTGAAAGAAAGTTTCTAGATCTTGGGTTTTTTGGGCTTCAAAGTGTTGACCTTTTCTTTTGGGCTCCCCTTTAAGTTATTTATCCAATCCTAATCAAATTTATTTCCAAAAGAGAGGTGGGCCTTGGTAAATCTTTCAAGTAACGTGACTGATAGAGATTTCATATAGGATCTGCGATGGCGGCCGAGAAACCTTGGGATGGACATGGAGAAGCCTACATTTACCATCAAATGGAATGAAGGTATTGAGAAAATGAGAAAACTTGTACAAAATGATGCTGGTAATTGTTTCAAGTGTTTACAAATTGTAATTTTGATAATGACCAAAAAGCATGATTCTTACGGGTGTCTGAAATGGGTTTTGGAGACAAAGAGAGCTTAATTTCTCAGTTTTGCTTGGAAAAATCTTACTCGTCTACAACTAAGACAAAAAAATGGGCGTTTTTGGATCACCTCTGTATGAAAATTAACCGGAAAATCGGAGGCAGTAATGTGGAGCTGATTAATCCACTTCCCCATTGCTCAGTTGGAGATCATGTCGTGATGTTTATCGGAGCTGGCTTAAATCATCCTGAAGCTAAAGAGGAAACCTCTCCATCCATAGCCACAGTTGTGGGTACTGTGAATTGGCCCGCTGCAAATCGTTACGTTGCAAGGATTAAGCCACAAGCACACCGCTGCAAAAGGATTGTGAATTTTGGAGCAATCTGTAAGGACCTAGTAAATACCTTTTCTAAGTTAAACAAAGTTAAACCTGACAAAATCGATGGTCATGAAGGAAAGCTCGATAAGGTAGTAAAGCGTGAGTTTCGTGAGCTGGAAAAGGCTATTTCTACTCATGATTACAAACGAAGTGTCAAACTTGTTCTGGTTCAGAAGAGGCATCATACCCGAATTTTTCGTGACAGAGGGAGGGGTGAGATTGACACTGTGCTTCCTGGAACTGTGGTGGACACTGCCATAGTTCATAAGAGTACCGACCTTGATTTTTGTCTCTACAGCCACTACAACTGAGTCGGAGACACGGTTACAAGCAAGCCAATGCACTACCGTGTTCTATGCGATCAACTCATTCCCTTCACATGATTTGAAGAAGCTGATATATCACTTGTGTTTCACGTATGCTGGATCCACTGCACCGATTTCACCTGTTCCACCTGTTCATTATGCTAAGCTTGCAGCCACCCGAGGACGCATGCATTATGAAGCTGTGAAGCGGTATAAAAAAGAATCCGATGCGGCTACATGATCATCATCATCAGCGAATCCGGCAGCTAAGGATGATCAAGATTGCTGCAGGTTACATCCAGATGTTGCGAACGAAATGTTCTTTATCTGAGATGGGCTTAATTTTTGCTTTTGACACATTTGGAACGTTGGCTTAATATCTTTGTCTTGCTTAAGCACTGTTTTGAGACTGATCTTTTACAATAATGCATGGGATTTGTTGCTTCTTTTGATAATATTTTACAACTTCAATTGGTGCAAATTTGTTTAGACACTAAATTAAAATATTAAATATTTATTAATGAAAAATAATAAAAATGAATTGTTTGGAGTACTAAATTGATTAATTTTTTAATTAAAATTAAAAATTATTTACTTAGATAAAATCATGTATATTTGAATTAAGTAAATTGAATGCGTAAGAATTCTTTTGATTATTATTAAGAATTAAATCAACCTATAGTTTATATATATATGCACTTCTATGTAATTCGTGAAATTCAAAAGAGATGCATGGTTATAGTAAAAAATTATTTTAATATTCAAAATTATAATGCAAATAATTCTTTTTTTTAAAGATAATTAGAACAATTACACACTACACAAAAAATGTAAATTTGGAACCGCCAAATCTGTCTCCTGACGAAATTTGGGACCAAATTCAAAATCGGTCCTATAGAGTTCGTGACAAATATTTGGGACCAAATTATTTGGGACGGACAACAATACTGTTCCATTTTCAGCCCCAAATTTGGACAAATTATGCACTTACATTGTAACTACATTTATGTCTCAAAAATTGGAACTACTTTTAAATTGTTTCAAATTTTGAGACCAATTTTTGGACAACTTAATTTTATCATTCCAAAATTTATAAATAATTATTTAATTAATACTAATTTTATTCTAAAATTAAATTTATTTAAATCATTAATTTGTTATTCCCATCAATAATTACTGAATACTCTTATTAAAAAGACCAAAAATAATAAAAATATAATAATAATCTATAGACAAAAAATTCACAAAAATTACAAAAAAGATAATTAGATAATTTTATAACTAATTTGGCAAAAAATTATACAAATTTACAATTAAAACATTGATAGCACCTCTACCATATACAAAACAATAATATTTCAAAAAGAGTTCCTTCTTCTCAAAATAACAAAAATAGAAAAAGGACCAATGAAGTTAATATATATAATTTTTGTTAGTGCAATGTCAATGAGTATAAAAATGTTTTATACGTGTATTTCATAGCCATTAGTGCCAGGTGAAGAACCTATATTTTCTTGCGGAGTAGTGAGTTGAAATCCTTGTTGGGTCAATGTAGATATAATATTTTGAATTTGGGACTTCTGTATAGCAAGCTCTGACTGTAGTTCCTTAATAGTTTCTCCTTGTTGAGGAATTAGTCTTTGATCATCAGGATTTCTATTTGACACCTATAAAAGAAATATGAACAATTAATTATCATAAAATAATATTAAACACAAAAATAAGATTATACAATTTACTTAACATAAAGTAAAAATAAAATTTATTAACTAATAATAAGATGAAATTTAATTAACTAATTGTTATACCAAAATAGATTGGAAATGAGGACTTATCTCATTGTAATATATTGTATCAAATCATCATGTAGGTTAGGTGTATCATATAAATGAGTTCCACAAATGCAATTAAGAACTAAAATTTGACCCAATCTATTAATTAGAATACAAAAATAACACAAAGTTCATGAGGAAACAAATCTAGAATTATAAACCATGCATTTTATGAATTCTATTGGATCATATTTGAGTTTAAATTGACATAGCTATCAATCTCCTAAGCATTCACCAAGTCATGACAAAAGAAATAATTCAATTGGAAAGGTCAAGGATGTTTAGATATCCACAAAACCATAGAGATCTATAGTTCATAATAATCAATCACAAAACCTACAATAATCTCATGAAGGTAAACAAGAACTGGGGTTGGCCATCCCAAGGTACACAAGCAGGCTGCAAAGTAGTAGATAATTATATTAGTACCACTTATTTCTTACATACAAACAAACACAGATTCAGCAATTGCAGATGTTAAGAAGGAATATTTAATGGCTGTCAGTGGAAGTTGTATGTGCGTGTGACGGAAAATGAAAATGTCAAATATTATTAAGCAAGAAATGAGAAATTTTTGGTAGCAGAATATAGGTTCTTAAAAACAATTAGGAGGGGCCTCTCTCGTTAATTAATTAGTTTACTTGGCAAACCTGAAAATGAAGAAGTCAAAAGGGCAAAGGGAGACAAGCAACAAAATCCGGACAATGAAGACAAATAAAATTAACAACTTATCCAAATAAACATGAACTCATTATCATATATCATATATACATATACATACAAGTCATATATATATATATTATATCTTATCTTTCTTTTTTTTTTTTTTTTTATTTCCTTTTGTTTTTCAGATTCCTACCTTATGTAGAAAAATACTAGCAGCAGAGCAGAGAGAAGGAGGTCAAACAAAAAAAAAAAAAAAAAAAAAAAGAAACAAAGAGAGTGAGAGAGAGAGAAAGAAAGAGAGAGAGAGGGGAAAGAATGAGGAGAGATCCTGGTTCAAATCTGGGGTTTACAAAATCGAGGCAGGGTGGTAATAAAGATATTAGTGGAAGCTGATGAATATATTTTAATAGTAATTGCAACAGTAACTCCTACTACCGTTAACGCTACCCTCTCTCTCTACTATTTCTTCATAGGGTGTTGAGATGGATGCTTATGTAGAAGAAGTACCGAAATTTTGTGTAGACGGGGAAGAAAGAAATGGAGCGCTCTTTCTCGCACTAGGCTAAGCTGTGGAAATGCAGGGATGGCTGACTGGGAAGGAGAGGGAATGACAAACCTGAGGATACTATGATAATACGAGTATTGAGTAATAGTAACAGCCTAACAGTACAGAGCAATGAAGAAGGTGAAGGGGAGTTGGGCCACTCATAAAAATACCCGAGAGCAATAGAATAAGCAACAAAATAAGAAAATAAGCAAAAGAATAATAAGATAAGCAGAGAATAAACACATAAAAATGTAATGGAATTTCGCAAAGAGAAAGAATACCAAAAAAACAAACACAGATATCTATAAGCATCTCCCTTCCTCAAATCCAACCAGTAGATCTACAAGATTCAAAGAACAACAACACATCTAGGGGATAAACAAAAAAATAATGGATATCAAATTGAAAATTTAAGAAACTGAATCGAACGAGAAGAACACAAGAGAAACAAATTAGAGAAAGAGTAGCCGACAAACCTGAAATTGCAAAGCTAGCCGACTAACCTTACACTCTCTTTGCCAACATCCAACGTCCCTAGGGAAAGTGAGAGAGAAGGGGAGAAAAATCTAACCTGTGAGCGAGTAATCTGGACATGATTAAGCTAGAATTCTGCAAGACCAGGCATAAGCAACCCAACATCTTACTCGTTCCCTTTCGTTATTTATTTTTTCCTTTTTTCTCTTCTTGTAAATGCGCGGTATGCACGAAACTGAATTCCTATACAAAAGGATAGTGGGATGGCACATTTCTCTCTCTGTAAGTCTATATATATGGCATGTAACCTTGTTTTGAACTGAGTTGTAGTAGAGAATATTTACCCAGAAAACTTTCTCTCATTTTTCCTCTTCCTCTGGTGTACTTGGGTGAGTGATTTCTTGGACTCCAGCCAACATCTGGTATCAGAGCATGCAGCATTGAATGCCCAAGTATCCACAGTTCCATCAAATGTCGATTGTCCCACAGTAGATGGTGAAGGTGAGCAGCGGTATGTCGTTCCATTATCTGATGCTGAATCCCACAATTACACGGTGTGGGCGATAAAGATGGAGGCGATCCTTGAAGCTCAGGGAGTCTGGGAGGCGGTGGAGTTGGTGGTATCATGAGCCAGGTGGTTCGAGATTTGGATTGTGTTGTGTGGGAAGGTGCCCTCAGTATGTCCTCGCGATTGGAAATCCATGTTTGATGGTGCCTTATGTCGAAAGTCTTCATGACAGTGTGGTGGTCAGGCGACGGGTCCCGTTGGTTGATAGCGGCGATACAAGATGATTTGACAGATTAAATGAGTTCGCTGGAGGGGAGGCCAGAACTGTATGGTCCTTTGGTTTGAGGGAGGATTGTTGGGTAGTAAACCCAAATCCCACATAGGGAATTCAAGGAAAAATGTCCTTGAATATAAGTGTCCACTTAATTCCATTAGCATGAAGCCTTTTGGGAGATGTCCAAAAATAAATCCGCGCGGGTTTGGCCCAAAGCGGATAATATAGATGAAAGAGAACCAAAGGGGAAAGTGAGAGAGAAGGGGGAACCCAAGTCAATATGCAAAGATGCGGTTTACCAACTAATGGAATGTGCCCTTACTGTAACCTTTTCCCTGAATTGGACACCCACATTTTCTTCGACTGTTCTTTTGCACAGGCAGTATGGGGGCTTCTTGGATTTGATTGTGCCGCACTTTTGATGAAATCTGCATCACGGCTGGAATTTTTTCATCTATTGCAGAATCAACATACCATTCTAGATTATTCTTTGGGGGACATATGTATGATCCTATGGAGCATTTGGAAAGCACGCAACGAATTGGTCTTTGAATTCAAGTGCACAGCCCCTCAAGCTGTGACCAACCTGGGGTTTGGGTTACTTCATGAATATTTGTTGTATCACCCTAAACCTAGTTCTGCTTGTGCCACACAGAATACATCTGTTGTACAATGGGAACTACCACCTGTAGGAGCTTTTAAACTTAATGTTGATGCAGGTTTTTCTACTACAGGTGCTGGGTTTGGTTGCGTCCTTAGGGACTCAAATGGTGTTCTGCTCTTTTCTGGTGTTGGTCCTTTACCAGACGTTGTTTCTGCCTTCCATGCTGAACTTTTGGGCCTCTGGAAGAGTCTCCAGTGGGTGAAGCACCACAACTACTCTCATGTGACCATTGCTTCTGATTGTTCCTCTATTATTTCCTATCTTTCTAGCGATAAACCAGATTTATCTCCTCTAAGTGTGTTCCTAGATTTGGTTAGGAATGAATGTTTGAACTTAGCTGGCATTCAAATTTGCCACTGCAGTAGGCAGTCTAATGGTATTGCCCATGATTTAGCTCAGATAGGGAAACACTTTGTATCTGATGTGTGCTGGTTTGGTTTCTCTCACCCTTCTATAATACCTGCTTTGCAGGAAGATTGGTTTCATTTAAATACATGAGTTCTCTTTTCACCTCAAAAAAAAAAAAAAATATTAAAAATAATGAAACATTATAATCTTTAAATTCATAAATACCTTTAAACTTAATAAACAAAAAAAAAAAAAAAAATCTAATTTATTAAATTATCAATCGACTATATAATTTAAAAATAAAATTATCAATCTACTTATATATATATTTTTTCTAAAATATATATAAAAAAAAACTAAAAAGTATTTTTTTTGTCAAAAATTTAAATTAACCATTTATTTACCTAATGATTATTTCAATTTTTTTTTCTCAAGAAAGAAAATACAATGAGATGATAACTTTATCCTTAAAATTATATTTATATGTTCATTACATAATAAGTTTTGATGACAAGAATATGTTTTAATCGAAATGACTAAATAAGCACAATTTAAATAATTATAAGATTTTAACGATTAAAATAATAAATTTAAAATTAAATTACATTAAATGAAATAATTACGGGATTAAATCCACAAAATTTTCCACTACAAAAAAAATTGAAGATTTGCGACGGCCAGTATCCTCGCAAATTCCTAGCAAATTGGTATTTGCGAGGGCTTTACGAGGGGACAGGCCGTCGCTAAAACCTTCATCGCAAATTGCGAGGGCAACCTCTAGCCGTCGCATTTTTCGATGGATTTGCGAAGGCTGTTTATTTTGGTCAAAACGGTCAAATTACGATGGCTTTGCGAAGGCAATTTTTTTAGCGTAGTCGTCACTGATTGCGATGGATTAGCGAAAGCATTCGTACATGAGACACAATTGCCCTCGCAAAGCCCAGCTGATTGCAACGGCTTTGCGAGGGCCTCATCCGTGATACATGTATTTGCCCTCGCAAAACCCTCGCTGATTGCGATGGATTTGCGAGGGCCTGATCTTTGGTTTGTTAATTTACCCTCGCAAAGCCCTCGCTGATTGCGACAAATTTGCGAAGGCCTAATCCTTGTTTCATTTATTTGCCCTCGCAAATCTTTTGCTGATTGCAACGGATTTGCCCTCGCAATTTTATTTTTTATATTAAATAAATTTTTAATAATTTAATAATTTCTAATTATATTTGTATTAAGAACCTTTAAATTTAAATAAAAATAACAATTAAAATAGAAGAAACTGATATTAATTTGTATGAATCCAAATAAAAAAATTAAAATTATAATATTATAATACTACAAATAAAACAAAAAATAATAGAACCGAATAACATAATCAAAAGTACAATAATATTATACAGGAAAAATACCTTACAAGTAATAAATTGAATTATTTATTCGTAAGTTATTAATAGAGGAAAGAAGTCGAAAGGCAGAAGACTTCTCTATCTCCAAGAATATCTGGCTTCTATATTCTTGTCATTTTTTTTTGTTAAACCCACGCACCATCTCCATGCTCCTGATATCCCATAAACCTTACCAAATTCTGGTGCTTTCTCTTTAATAATGTCATAATCTCATTCTTAAACTCTACTGATAGTCGCTGGTCATATTTGTCCTTCTCAGCACGTTTTACGGCAACAATGGGTCCATCCTCGAACTTTGCCGTGTAAACTGCTCCAAACGCTCCTTCACCAATTTTATTTGCTGATGAAAAATTTCCAATAGTCTTGCAAATTTCATCTAGGGACGTCTGAGTTGAACCTACTTCCAAAGATTTCTTGATATTTTCATTTGAAAAGAGGCAGCAAAGCTGCTGTCCATTTGGTGGTTCCCATCTCTTCGATGATGCCCATCTTCATTGGCTGGCATATTGTGAACAGTGAAGCAAGAACAAGCAGCACCCATGATGGAACTCCGGCTCCCTACTTCAATCTTTAAGGCTTAGCTGTCATCAGCACTTTTTTTTTTTTTTTTTGATTTCGCAATGATCAAAAGAAAAGTTGAAAGAGAGGTAAACTTGGAATTTTCTCTTCTTAGAGCCCTTTCTTGTAGCGTGTTTTCCTCTTGTTTCTTTTTTTTTTTATTATTTTTTTATCCTCTCCCTTCTCTTTTCTTTTTTTTACAAAGTTCTTCTTCATCCTCCTCTCGAGCAATTTTCGCACTCCTTTTTTCTTCCCTCATGATGTCATCAAAATTAGCCTCCATGTCACTATCATCATCATCATCTGCGTATTGCGTAGGATTATAACCGAACATTTTCCTAATCTCACTAATTGCATTGTCTACATCCTCATCATCATGTCGCCTAGATTTTTTTTTTCTTTTGGTCGGTCATCTACTGTTGCGCGAACTGAATTTCTTGGTGGAGGTTGAGAGACCTTAGGTCTCGGAGGTGGTACAATCTGTTTTGCCAGCACATATGGTTTTCTTGATTCTTGGCTTTCACCTTTCCTGATCAATGCTGGCTTTGAAGCAGGATAATGAGATCTTGCAGGAGCTGGTTTCTAAATGCCAGACGTAGGAGGTAACCTTGGAGCAGATACACTAGGCTTCTTCACTGTTGTACCTCCTGGAATCTTAGCAGGTATGCCTTTTGATACCAGTGGCCGTCCTGGCCCCCTGCCATTACTGCTAGAATATTGTTGTCTCCTAGGATCAGCTAATGTCCTATTACTGCCAGATTCTGTGATGCTATTATCCTTCTAATTATTCTGAATTGCACCTCTTGATCCTTGGGTATCTTTACTTTTGTGCTTGGTCTTCTTTTGTTAGCAGTAGTAGCGTAGATAATCTTGCGCCTTGCTTCTGGGTTTTTTTTTTTTTTCTTTGAAATATATATATATATATATATATGCACTGTATGTATGTGTGCGTGCATTTTCCAATCAAAGTGATCTTGGAATTGCATTTTGTTTATGGGCCTTTCTTTTTAATCTGAAGCCCAATATACATATATATATATATATTAAGTGGGCCTCCCTTTTTTTTTTTTTTTTTTATGAAACCTGCAGCCCTTTCGACAAATCTGCAGCCCATTCATTCTCTTTTTTCTTTAGTCCAACGTATTTTTCCTTCAGTGGGCTGAAGTTACCTTTGAAGGCCTCACTGAATTTTTTATTATTATTATTTTTTTTCATATCTATGTATATGAGCTGGGTCCTTTTGTGGGCTTTTATGTTTTATTCTGCTGTCCATTTTATTCAAATCTGCTGCCCAATATCCACAGCCCACTTCTTTAATAAACTGGGCCCTTTTGCGGGCTAAAACTTCTGCAGCCACAACTTCTGCAGCTACTTTTTGACAAACTGCAGCCCATATAGTCAACACAGATTCTCCAGGCAGTTTGGTTTTTGTCAAGATGTTCCTGGCAGTTTGAAAATAAAGTCTCGTTGTAATTT
>JAXGGT010039450.1:0-12376 GCA_035583425.1 Marsdenia floribunda
CTTCCTTGGGAGATGACCTAGTGAGCACTATATTGCTTTCTAGTTTTTAAATTAATCTTAGCCGGTTTGACGACAACTACGAATTTATCCTTTACCAGTCCTCATCCGGGAAGTTGACAGAAAGCAACTACCGATTTACTATGTAAGCAAAGTTCTCAACGGGCCCGAATCTCGGTACCCTAATATAGAAAAGTTGGCTTATGCGTTGGTTGTCGCAGCTCGCAAATTGCGCATATTTTGAGTCACATGCAATCATTGTCTACACAAATGCACCACTCCGGCAAATATATCATAAACTAGACCAATCGGGTAGAATGTTAAAATGGTCGATTGAACTTTGCGGCTATGACATCACGTTTATACCTCGCACAGCCATTAAAGCCCAAGCTTTGGCAGATTTCTTGGCGGAAACCACATTTTCTGTCGATGTAACAAACACTGCCATCGTCCCATACATCTCGCCAAAGATAAAGTTGACGTCGTTTAACGAAGTGGCTTGGCTCCTGAAAGTCGATGGTGCAGTGAATCAAAGCAGAGCCGGAGTCGGTTTAGTTTTAATCTCTCCCGTCACAAAACAAATGCAAGAAAGAAGCATACGCCTGAACTTCGCTGTCTCAAATAATCAAGCCGAGTATGAAGCCCTTCTCCTAGGAATGTTGTGGGCACTGCAAGCTGGCATTTCAACCTTGAAAGTTTACAGTGATTCTCAAGTCGTGGTTCATCAGGTTTGAGGCGATTATGCCTTTAATTCCGAAAACCTGAAAGAATATGCCAAGATGGCACGAGTTTTGAAGGAGAGGTTCGAACACTTCATCACTGAAAAAGTGAGACGCGCGGAAAACGAAGAAGCTGACCTGCTTTCGAAGATCGCCTCAGGGGAAACAGAGAATACCCTCGACATAGACGTGTCCTCCAACCCATCTACTTCGTCTGGTGACCACATCTACACTTCCGATGAGGCGCCAAAATCATGGATAGACGATCTGAAGGATTTTATCGACCATGGGATCCTTCCAGAGTCGCCAGATCAGGTAAAACAGATCCAAAAGCAAGCAGCTCGTTACCTCGTTCACGAGGGCATCTTGTACAGACGGTCATTCACGAAGCCGCTTTTATGATGCATACCGCCTTCCATGACCAAGGCCGTCCTAGAGGAACTTCACGAGGGTGTTTGTGGGGGCCATCTAGGGGCCCTAGCCCAAGCTGAGCGAGTTCTACACCAAGGATATTATTGGCTAACACTTCGACATGATTCCGATTGCTTTGTGAAACGATGTAAAAGTTGTCAAAAGTTTGACGATATTCCTCGCTTGCCCTCAATCGCACAAACCCCGGTGGCACCCACTTGGCCATTTGACATGTGGGGAATGGATTTGATGGGGAAATTTCCAAAGGCCAGAAACGGCTTCAAGTACTTTGTTGTTGCCGTAGATTATTTTTCCAAATGGATCGAAGCCAAGCCCTTGGTACATCCCACGGAAGAGAACTTGCTCAATTTCTTTCACGATTTCGTCCTATGTCGATTTGGTGTATATCGTGCCGTCGTTACAGATCATGGGACGCAGTTCTCCAGGAAATTCACAGCAGAATGTCAGCGATTGCAAATCAACACTGGAAATCATCTGTGGCCCATCCCCAAGGTAATGGCTAGGCCGAAGCAGCCAATAAATTGGTCCTGAAGGCCTTAAAAAAGAATTTGGAGGGAAAATCCAACAAATGGGTAGACGAATTAAACCTCGTACTATGGGCAGCACGAACCTCGACTAGGGGCCCCACCGATGAAGCCCATATTCTTTAGTTTATGGGTCAAAGGCCGTAGCACCAGCCGAGCTTGTCCTGCCCACATATCGGGTGGCGAGCTATGATATTGAGAAAAACGACATTGCAAGGACTATCGACCTCGACCTGTTGGAAGAAAAGCGTAAAACCGCCAAACTCCGAATGAAGGATTACAAACAACGAACAAAGTCGCACCATGACAAGCACATTAGACGGCGACCTCTGCAAATTGGAGATTGGGTCCTACGCAAAATCGAAGTGACGGGCCGACAAATGGAGGCTACTAAGCTAACTCCGAACTAGGAGGGTCCTTACGTGATCACTAGCGAAGTACGACCAGGCACATTTCGATTAAAAAAGGAAGATGGGACGATGTTGCCCAACCCATGGCATTCAGACCATCTCAAAAAATATTATGTGTAAATGAACAACGTTCGTTTATATTAAATACAATATCATGCCTCGAGTGAATAAGAACCTCGATTATATAATTCATTGATTTGCTTGCTACACTTGATTAAAGTGTACTTCGACTCGTTTGTTATTTAAGATGGGACGATGTTGCCCAACCCATGGCATTCAGACCATCTCAAAAAATATTATGTGTAAATGAACAACGTTCGTTTATATTAAATACAATATCATGCCTCGAGTGAATAAGAACCTCGATTATATAATTCATTGATTTGCTTGCTACACTTGATTAAAGTGTACTTCGACTCGTTTGTTATTTAAGGTTGAATTCCTTTGTTTCTTATTGTCATAAGCGATATATATAAGTTTGGCTTATGAGATGAGAAACAAAATAAAAACAGACGAAATAACATAAGTGCAAAGAAATTTGTATACTTGAAAAATGAGAATATCATTTCACATTAATACCAAAAACAAGTTACAAAACTTCCTACCCTATTACAATGAAAACAGGAAAACAACTTTCAAGACTCTGACGGCAGAGCAGGAAGAAACGACTCAGTGGCGGCTTCGGTACCAACAGCTGAAGCCTCTGAAACAGAAGTAACCCCCGTCGACGTCCCTTCCTCGGTGACTGCGACAGTAGCGGAAGTTGGAACCTTGACAGGCGAGATATTGGCTACTTTGTCGTCGACTTGTTGCTCAATCGCGTCATCAGAAGTGGCCCCAGCGAGATCGGCTGGCAGAGTTTTGTCGACCAAGTCGAAGAAGGTGGGGACCGAGGGAGTAGGCGGAATCCAAGGCTCTTCTCCATTTTCTGCATCTAATTCTTGCATCTCTCTGACTTCGGCATCAGAGAAAGGCACATAGTCCGCGCCGACCCTAGCCTCTCGACTTGTGAAAAATAGCTCGTAAGCATAGACCAGCGGCGCCTTGTCCTTAAAGTAGTAATGGAGCTGGCGGACCATGTGCGTCTGACCCTGTTTCAGATAGCCATAAGAGGCAGAGCCAATGGCATCTTTGTATTGATCAGAGCCTTGGAATTCAGTTACGACCTTCTCGGTATAGTTCCTGGACTCATAGTAGTCCACCAATTTCGACAAGCGCTCAACTTCTGCTTTGGCCGCCCACTCTGAAGCCTTCAACTCCTTATTCATGTCTTCGTCGGTGGCTACCCTAGCTGCCAGAGTCTCCGCCTCGGCACATTTCGCCGCCAACTCAACCTTCTACTTATCAAAAGAGGCGGCTATCTTATTGCGAGAGCTCACAGCGAGCTCAGCCTGCTGCTTCTGCCTCTTCAGCTCAGCCGTCCTCTCTGCCAACGTTGCCTCCAACTCAATGATACGCGAGCGAGCCTGGTTATATTTTTCTTCCATCCCCATAAAGTATTTTTTAGCAGCTTCGGCAGAAGAAGCCTCCAGCGCAATCTGTGAGTAACGGGACATCACCTATATAGAAAGGGAAAAATGAATGAAAATACATAAAGAAAGGATTGTTGTCAAGGAAAGGAAGTCGTCACACAATTAGATTACCCGCGCAAAATAAGCCGCCCCCAAATTGGCAGACTCCTCCAGCCTCATCCCTTGAATCTTTTTGGCGTAGTTGGGATCGATACTCCGCCTCAAAGGGTGACTCCCAAATATTGGGCAGCCTGCGAACTGCTCACACATAACCCCTTGATGGAGGGAGTAGCCCGCAGTACCTCATGGGCAAGATTGTGGTATTCAGAGGCGGTTTCAGGATAGCGAAAGTCACTTCGGTGCCATGGCAGTTTGTCAGAATCCTTGTCGCCCCCCTCGGAGGAGGTGACACGCCTGGAGTTGTCTGAGCGCGAGGCTGCGTGTCGAGACCGCTGCTCTTCTTGAGAAGCTAGGCGGGGTGGACTATCCGGGACCTCCACCACCTCGTCACCTCGTTGTCTCTTAGAGACCTTAGCAGTCTCTTCATCTCGATCACCCCTCTTTCTGGATGGTGGACGAGAGGAGGTCGTAGCAGGAGCACTTTGTTTAGCCGGAGTTGGCTGATCAGAGACAGCAGACACCTCGGCCGCCCTGCTCCTTCCTTGAACTTTTCCTTTTTCCTGGAGGGTGGGATCCTCAGCCTTAGTAATCGGAACCGGAGGAGTGAAGGAAGCTTTCTGCACTGCTTCAACTCGAGCGGGCCTCTTCTTCTCCGCCAGGGCAGCCATTCTCTTTAGAGCACTCATGTCTGAAAAAAGAAAAGAAGATGGTAGAGCAAACACACAAGTGTTACACATCGAAGTCATAGAAACAAGGCGACATCATCATACTCTCATCGACGTCAGGCTTACAACTCGCCAAAGCCCTATCAGAACAGTTTAGACATTGTTTCGAAAACACCCTCCCTGGGTGGAGAGTCCAAACCAGATATTCCTCTTCTTCCACCAGTCCTAACTCACTCCTCCTCTCCTCAGATCCCCCAATACCACACTCAGCCAGACTTTTTTTACTCAACAAGTCTTCAAATGAAAAGACCTTTGTCTATGTCATGGGATCCGAGCCTAAGGTCTCCTCCACAAATTGCAGAAATCGAAGGTTACTGGGAGAATAGTTAGGTTCTGAGCCTAAGGGATCCCATTTACGTAGCTGGTCGACTAAGGGAGGAAACGGGAAACCGACTTTGGATTCTACCATCAGCCATTTAAGATTCCAGACTACTTTGTTAGGCAGTTTTTCGAACAGATTGACGACATTACTCCTAGGCCGCATGGAAAGAACTCCCTTGAAGCGAAGTGCAGAGAAAAAGTGTCGAAGGATATGGGCAGACCAGTCGACGTGAACACGTTGACACAAAACTATCAGACTCATGACAAATCGCACGGTATTTGCATGAAGTTGTGCGGGCTGAGCCTTAGCATAGATCAAAAACTCGACAAAGCATGGGTCCAAAGGCAGTCTGAGCCTAGCTTCGAAGTGAGCGGTCAGGATGGGAATGGAAATCGTCGACATCGACCTCACTTCTTTTGTCAGAAAGAGCCTGTACTTCGACCTATCAATACTGTATCGAAGGCGAAGTGCACTTATTTCTGTTTTGTCCAGCTTGTTCTTTGTTAGAGCAAAGATAGAAGTGTCAAACACCGCCCTGTTCAGACGACTCTTTTGAAGACGTCGCCCTGACTCGTTAGACTCAGTCATCGTCCTCTCAGAATCGACGGTGGGACTAACCATGACCGGAGGCATGTTCCTTTCCTAGTATTCAGTGGATTTCACTTCATCACTAGGAGTGGACGACATGCGACCCATCTCGGATCGCGAAGAAGAGTTGCTCGAGCTCTCGACGTTGACATCCATCCTAGGGGACTCTACCTCGACCTCAGACCTCGTTTGAGCGGTGTGCTCACTGACAGACTGGTTAGATGTCATGCTGGAGTCTGAAATATCAATAATGGAAGGATTATTGACAAGCTTATTATTGGCGAAGTGGTCATTCATAAAGGCCCTATTCACATTAGGTAATATTTCTGAAACCAGAAGTCCTGAAGGTAGTTATGAATCCACTCATCTTCAAAACAATCTATCATCTGAGATCCTAAAGGGCGACTTAGGGCGGCTCCAGACCTCGACCCTGCTCTGTCGACTTCAATGAACTCTACCCCCATCTCTCTCCAAATCGCCTAATCCTAGACTGCATGGTCTTACACAATCTCCAACAATCTGCGTGGAGTTCGTAAAGAAAAAATCCAAGCACACTCAAAGCCCGCACGACCTTTCTAGCAACATGTTTCACTCCCATTGTTCAAGGACAGATTGCACCTCCCTAAATAGTCAAACCTCACTTTAGACGGGAACCTTAGTGGCAAAGGGCTAGCAACAAAAGGGAACTCTCATAGACAGCAAACACAGAACAACAAAAAAGGAAAAAAGCAGAGAACTTAAATCAAAAAGATAAAATGCAACCCAAAGGCTTACCGTATAGAGTTGTTGGAACCTGGGAAAACTTTGATCGGAAAAGATGTGAAAACGGTCGGTGAAAAAGAACTCCGAAAGCAAAGGTAGCAAATGGCAAAAGCAGAAAGACAGAAAGAAGAACAGATGAAAGAAGAAGATGAAGAAATGAAAAAAGAAGAAAGAAAAAGTGATTAAGGGTTTCGAAGAGAGAGAAAACAGAAATACAAAGGGGCGCAATTACGCCTCTGGAAGAAAGAGAAAAATATAATCATTTCTCCCTGTTATCGAAGAGGAGAGAGAAGGATTACGGCTGCATTTAAGATGGAAGTTGTCAGATTGAAACGATGTGACAGCTGGTTTAAACAGTCACCCACATCAAACTCCCCTACCACACGCTGAAAATACGCTTCACATTAGCCGAAGTAGAGATTCTTCGACTAATGTGAGGGGCCACTGAACGGGTAGTATATAGAAGTGTTATACTTCGCCATATCAACATTGACATTGACCTATTTGGCATCGACGTACTCGGCTCGACGACTTTGACAGTCAGAATATCTGATGGGTCGAGGTCGACTTGATTAGTGGAGGTCGACGTAGGCAAACCGCGATATTACTCCAAACGATGTCGATCTCTTGAGTCACGACGCAAGGAACACGGCTGGAGCAGAGTTGACAGGACATCTCTGACATACGCCGCCTACACTGACAGTACTACTCAAGTAGATGTAATTCTCTATTTTGAATTATAATTTGGAGTCCACGAAGTGGGACACGTGGCGCCTCAGGAGCAAATCAGGAAGGTGTCCATACACACATGTCAACAAGCACTAATCCCTAGCTACAACCATGCGTGGCTATAAAAGGAAGTTTACTCCCCAAGGAAAAGGGTTGGCTTTGGTTAGTAAAAATCACTCTTTCCTCCCCCTCTCTTCTCCAATGAGTTTTATGCATATTTTCATTATTTCATATACATTACTAACTTTATCATTGGAGGTTAAAACGGGGGTAAAGCCCCTCCTGAACCAGAGGAGAAGAAAAGACGATCGTTGTTGAAGATAATATTGCGGTTAGTATCATTATTTTCCGGTGTACACGTGGTATTGGTTTTTTACCACATCAGGTTTAATCACTAGTGATGAGGTGCTCCTCTATAAAGCTTTCTCGAGTATCTTATCAGATAAAGGTTTGACTTGGATTACTTCACTAAAAGCAAACTTGAATGATTCCTGGGGTTATTTGGAAAAGTAGTTCTTAGATGAGTTTAGCATTGCAGGTGTTACACCCAAAAATATGGGAGATCTAGCAAATGTCAAACAAAATGAAGGGACTCTTCTATCTTATTTAGAGCAATTCAAGAAAGTGTACGATGAGATTGAGAGAATAAGTGAGGATACAATCCTTACCTGCATTGAATGGTGATTTCGATTTCCAAGACTATTCATTGGGCTACAACTTCAAAAACATGTGGTGAATTTTGACTCTAGTAATAATGCAATATTGGGCACCCCTTCACGAGTCAAGTTCGATATGATTGTGTCTCCTCTCCACCAACATGTCAAATTTTTGACTGGTAATGGGGTAGGAGTAGCAACAAGTAATCCCTACAGTTTGTTCGATTATCCGGGTTAAACCTAGAAGAGGAAAAATAGCCAAAAATTTGATTTTATGGATATGGATATTGATATGGTCACCTCCTCAACTAAAACAAATGACATATCACATCAACAAGTTGAGTTCAACGAAGTTATCATCCGTCCAAATTTTCCAGCACAAAAAATCAAGGTTGGAAAAGATTTTCCCAACTAAGAAATCACACAAGTAATAGATTTCTTGAAAGAGCATCAAAGTAACTTCACTGGGGGTCACAAAGGGCATGTCGAGGCTCGATCTTGAAGTGGCAATCCATAAGCTCAATCTTAATCCATCCTTTACTGTGATACAACAAACCAAGGCAGTTTAGCAAGGAAAAGGAAAAAGGAATGAAGGAAAGAAGTTGAGAAATTATTGAAGGCAAAGTTTATTCGAGAAGTTAATTATCCCACTTGGTTAGTCAATAAATTAATGGTTAAAAAATCTAATAGAAAGTGGCGCATGTGTGTGGACTTCAATGATCTCAATAAAGCATACCCAAAAGACTGCTATCAATTCAAAAAATTGACAAACTAGTAGACTCTACATTAGGGTACGGCACGCTAAGCTTTCTCAATGCATTCTCCAGATATCATCAAATCAAAATGCATAAACCAAATCAAATACATATATACTTCTTTTCAAGCTGCCAAAGGGATTTATTGCTACAACATCATGTCATTTGTGTCACAACCCAAAACTTAATGTAACACGCGACGTATTGAAAGACTCAACACACAAGACAACATAACTTGTCCATGAAATAAATAACTAAGAAAATAAAATCCTCAAATAACAATTTATGTTGTCCTAATATAATTAAACAACCAAACTTGAAAGTTGATAGTTACAACTCTATTCCAAAGCAACCAATTTAACAATCCAAAGAAACAAAATCTAATTCTAAAAGTGAAATCAACAATTAACTCTCTACCATGAGCCTTATTTAAGTCCCTGAACTAATTCTTCTTATCAAAACTTGCAAGACATGAATAAATAATATAATGAGTTATGAAGTCGAATAAATAATTCAAACTCTTCCCTATAAGTGTAGATAATTTATAAAATTATAAACCATTAAATCATTGTATGACTTTTTCAAAGAATTAAAAATAGTAATGCTGAAAATAATTAACAATATAAACATAATTCGCATGAAAAATTTTAAAATCTTGTAATAGCAAATTCAAATCCCATCCAACATACAAAAGACATAATTCATACTAGTAATATGGTTCAACAAGTCTTAAGAAATACCTATATTGGATATCCAATCCAACTTTATCCCAGTTAGGTGAGTCATAACATAAACATAACATATATGTATATCATGTCTATTTACTACAGACAAGTGTAACGAGAACTAGTCCTCTAGGCTTATTAAAACAATAAGAGGCAACACCATGTAAAGTACACATGCCCCAAAACACACATAAAATACATCATCCTTATTCTTTAAAATAAATAATATGTAAATAAATAACAAAACAATCCAAAATACATTTTAATTTTTCTTTTAAAATAATAATGAGAATAAAATCTTTTCATATGCATAAAACCATAAGAAGACCAATATTTTTCTTTTTAGCAAAAAGGAAAAGTTAGAATGACTTACTTCCATCAAGTGACTAACTCAGATAATTCTAATCCCAAGAATAATTGTCACTTAAAATAATAATCATACCCAAACTAATCATTAAAATACTTAATCTTATAATCTCAAAAGTCTAAAAATATCTAACTTAGTCTATACTAAGAAACATCCTAAACAAAAACTAATTAATTAGATAAATTATCATGGTTACTTAAATATTTTTAGAATGTTAAATAATCATAATTTTCTTGATAAATACATAAAATATAATTATATATTAAATATTGAAATTATAGATTATGAAATCATAAAATACTATAATTTCTAAAATCATAAATGTTGAAATTATAGTTACTAACATTATAAATACTTAAATTATATTTGTTAAAATTATAAATACTAAAATTACAAATATTAATATTATATTAATTGTACACATATAATGTAGAATATAACTAATGGGCAAACTGTCCCCATGACACTTGAACTTTTTCAAAATCCCATTTTAGCACCTCAACTTTTTTTTAGTACCAAACTTGCACTCCAACTTTTTTTTCATCCCAAAATTGCACTTCCGTCCAAAAGTTTTGTTAAATGTCCAATTCTGTTAATCATGTGCAAGTCACATGATATTTTTAAAGGATAATTAGGTAAATGATGAATATTTAAAATTTTAATATGTTTAATTATAATAACTGCAAAAATTTAGGGACTATTTTTTCATGTTTTTTAGGGTTTTATTATTATTCTTCTTTTTCCTACTACCATCAGTATCGACGTCGTCACTGCCTCTCGACATCATCGCCGCCACCACCTTGCCTGCTGCTAGCATCGCCTCCGCCGTGAACATCAACCCTCTTGATTTCTCTATCAATTTAGCTGGTGAGCATTAACACAAACATCTTGAAATCACATAACAGAGACCAAAATAGATGTCCAAAAGTTGTAGGAACATTTCCTTCAACAAAGAAATGACTATACAAAGCTAAGTCATACCCAGCAGAGGCACAAAGACCACAAACCACCAATTGAAAAGAATGGAGTATATCAAGCAAAGAATACTATGAAGAGTGCCCAGGAAATGCCAACGTCTGGTTTTGAGTTGATTCATATAAAACAGCCAAAACTCTTCCATACTTCTAAAATTCATGTCTTCAATTCAAAACAAAAGGAAATTAAAAAAAAAAAAAAAACCTAATCATAAATATGATACAATTGAATCTACACAGAAAAAATAATTTCTACAAACAACAATCTAAATTAGAAAAAAAAAAAAAAACTTCGATGAATCAAATTGGTAGAACTTAAAATCTTGATATTCTTTGATTAAAAATATGAGGAAAAAAGGTGAAAAAAATAAAAATAAAATAAACCACAATCACTAGCAAGATTTGAAAAAGACTCAATTTTGAAACAAACCCATAAAATTTGCACCATCAAGACGATGATTAAACGCAAAACTCTAATAGATTTGAATATTTTGAATGGAATACGAATAGAGAAGAATGAACGCCTTATTAGACTTAGAAGACACAAAACAAAAGCAAAGGGATAGAGTGATGATGGGCAGTGGTGGTAATAGCATTGGGCGGCGGCGACAAGTTTGAAAAGATAAAGGAGAAGAAGAAGACGTAAATCCTAAAAAAAATTGAATAATACCCCTTAATTTTTTAGTTGTTATAATTAAACCTTAATAAAATTTAAAAAATTCATTATTTACTAAAATGGCCTTTAAAAAGTCATGGGACTTGCACATAACTTAATATAATTTATTATTTAACAGAAAAATGTAACGAAAGTGTCATTCGGTACAAAAAAAAAAAAGTTGCAGTGCAAGTTTGGTACGAAAAAAAATTGAGGTGCAAAAACGAGATTTTAAAAAAGTTCAAGTGTCGTGAAGACAGTTTACCCTATAACTAATATATATATATATATATATATATATATATATATATATGTATAGATAAAGCAAATATTGATCACATTTGTATATGTATATTAAGAATGTAATTAATATATATATATATATATGAGAACAAGTTGTTGCAGTATACAATGCATACGTGTATATATATTTATAAAATAAAGTTACCCTATAAATGTATACATATTGCAAGCATCGCCCGCCGCTGCATTCGAATCTTCATTTGTTTTTTTTGCTTTTAATTAGTATTACATGTATATACATATATTCTGTTTCCAATATTTTTTTCCTTCCAATTTATTATCGTTATCAAAACTATATACATATACATACATTTAAGTTACATAAAATTAACAGATTAATAAATCCTAATAAAAATGACAGCACGTAATTCATTTCCAAAACTTAATTTCAATTGAACAATAATAATAACATAAATTAAATAGCCATCTTATAATTCTAGTTTAAAACGATCCTTAAAATATATTTCTATCTTAATCATCATATTCTTAAACTTAATTAAACAAAGAAAATTAAATCTTAGAAAAATATTCTTGATACTACGTACCCTTTTACTACAACTAGTGTTGAGTCAGTCATACTTTTTAAAGAAACAAAACATCTAACCTGAAAGAAAAATTCAATTCATATATCCACACTAATTGAGTAAAATGTCAACTGATATTTCAAATTACAATAATCGTTAGCACAATACACAATGATGACATAAAAAGATAATCAAGAAATAAATCAATAGTAAAAATTATTAAATTTGTGTGAGTCATAATACGAAAAAGCAATCATAATCACTATAATATCACTTACTTTAAAGAGCCAGGATTCACTTCTTGATCTAGCTTGATAGTTAGAAGAAGATGAAGACCCCTTGTGATGTTGGTTGGTGTATCTTGTCGAGTTTCAAGTATTGAAACAATCTTATTGTACTTCTCATTTAGTTCATTTAATTTTTTTTTTGTTGCTCCATGAAGTAACGATAAGTAATATTTTTTGATTTTATCAATTCCCATTCATCAGTAGCTGTAACACCTAAACCACGCAGCCTCACCCTACCATTTCTTTCTTCACCCATTACTTGAGAGTAAACATCATTTTGACTTGAACTAT
>JAXGGT010039502.1:0-12372 GCA_035583425.1 Marsdenia floribunda
TTGACCTCCCAAAATAAAATATCTTCCTTATGATTTTCATCTATAAAAGGAAGCTTTCATGACCAAACAAGGGAGAATTCATTACAAACACTTTTACCCTCAAAACTCTCTCTCTCTAAACATCTTTTTACATCAGTTTTCTCCAAGATTTCTCTTATCTTTAGAAGACTTTTTACCTTCCTTCTATTGCCTTCTTCCTATCGGATTCAACTATTAGAATCCGTTTCAATCCATTTTCTACTAAAACCAAGCATTCAATACCCTTTTTAGAGAGGGACTTGATCTTTGGAAAACACTTTTCTAGGCTGCTCTTTGATATTCCCATCAGGATTATCAGTTTTCCCTTCGGAAAACTGCTCTTCCCTCAGGGATACATTTTCATCTCCCCAAACTTTGAGGAGGTTTTTATCTGATTGCATTTTCCGCGACATCATCTTACTTCCCAAAGGCTAAAGCCGTATTTTCAGGCTCACACGATCCATGTCTACATAAATGCTCCTATAAGGAGAATTCTCCATAAAACAGATGCATCAGGCAGATTACCCAAGTGGATAATTGAGTTATCCGAATTTCACCGAGAGTATCTCCTAAGAAAAGCCATCAAGGCACAAGTTCTGGCAGATTTTGTTCAAGAGTGTACAATTCCTGATCAGTCACATACAAGTTCTAATGAACCTAAAACCCCTGATCTACAGGAATGTTGGCATTTATACTTCAATAGATCGGCGGCAAAAGAGCATAAAGGAGCAGGCTTGATGTTGCAGAAAACACAATCAGATAGAACCTCCTCGAGTTTTAAGGAGATGAAAATGTATCCCTGTGAGAAAAGTAGTCTCCCAATAGGAAACTGATAATCTCGATGGGAATATCAAAGAGCAGCCTGGAAAATTATGTTTATAAAGGTGAAATCTCTATCAATTAGCTATTGAAAGCCAGTTTGAAGTAAAGAGATGAATTAGAAATGGACTCTAGTAGTTGAATCCGATGGGAAGAAGGCTATAAACATGATGAAATGCCTTCTTAAATGTAACAAAGATCTTAGAGAAAACTCTTGAAAAATGATGTCTTAGAGAGAGAGTGTTACGTGAATTATGTAATTTTTTCCCCTTAGCTTGGCCATGAAAGCTTCCTTTTATAGATGAAAATCATAAGGAAGATATTTTATTCTAGGAGGTTAAGATTCCTTGCCCTCCAAGTAAGTTAGGTGAAGTACCTAAAAATATCTTTAAGGGAGATTTTAGGCTACCTTTTGATGTAATGCAAGATCATGTGATTTTAAGATATGAAATGCCTAAATGGCAAAAATGTAAAATTGGTGTGGTTAGCACCATAAGCATTTTTTTTTTTTAATAAAACAAAATCAGAATAATCAAAAATTCTGAAAATGTTATAAAAATTTCGCCTCAGGGGCAATATTGCAAAATTGGTGTACAAGCACCATAAAGGATTTTTTTTTTTTTTTAATAAAACAAAATCATTAGAAAATAATTTTTGAAAAAAATGAAATTAAATGAATAGGGAGTTATGATCACATAAAATACGGAGGAGTTATCGTGTTTGTAGTCAATATCATTAACTGCTATTGCAGTTGCCCGATAGAGTCGTTATAACGGCTAGTTTTCAAAAGGGAAGTGACTGTTCGGTGACAGTAACAGTAACTTTCATTTTTTACCCGCTGTGAATTCCCTTTATAAATATGGTGAATAGTTATATACTTTATTCACTTTTTGTTCTTCTATCTTCAAACTTCAGAGCACTTTCTTTCCTTCTTCTTCCTTATAATTTTTGTGCTTTTTGGAAATTTTCTTGATTCACCGTATCTGTATCTTTTGAAGAAAGGATCGGGTAATTTAATCAAGGTTTGATTCTCAACTTCAACTTCTGAAAAAATGGAGAAGAATCCTAAAGGTATTTTTAATTTCTTTTCTCACTTCTTCTTCTTCTTCTCTTTTTTTTTTTTTTTTTCAAAACGGAAAATATCGCTTTCAGAAGGTTTTGATAGCTAAAATGTGAGTGTGAGGAGTGAGGAGGTGGCTGATTCTTCTTCGAGCTCCTCAGACACAGTTATAGAAACTCCTATTAGAATTACCCACTCCAAAACTCAGATTATGCGAACTGTAGCTCTAGAAACTGGTTTGGGTAGTAATGTTCAGGATATAATAGTTATAGAAGGAGTTCCTGTAGTTAGAATAGTAGTTATTAATGATAAGGATGATGAACCCATATCGATTTGATACTCCTGTAACAACAAATCTTTATATTTTCCTTATGTTGATGAATCTGTTGTACAAGAGTCTTCGTTGCATATCACTCCGAAGGCTGTTAGGGCTCTGAATCCCAAACTCGTAAAGGGTGGAGAACCAACAGATCCATTCTTTTTTAGTATAGTTTCTCAGCCATTTGCTACGACATCTATCATGTCGTCGTACAACTTTCCTTCAAGATATAAGTTTCAGTACTCAATTACTTTACCTATTTATCAAAATCCTGCTAATCATATAGGCGTTTATCAATTGAAAGCAGGTCTTGGATTTCCTTCGCTTCCTTTAATTGAAGAGATATGCTCATATTGGCAAATTTAGTTGTCCCAATTGACCCCAAATTGTATTAGAACCGTTTTAGGTTTTGAACTTCTATGTAGGTCATGCGAAATAGGGTCCAATTTGGAGCTTTTTAATAGTTACTTTGTAATTATGCAAAAATACAATTTAAGCACAGGTAGGGGGTGGTTCTATGCCCAACGCGGTCCTGGTGCTCAAGAACTTCTTCGAACACCTTCCAGTATTCACAACTGGAAGGATGAATTCTTCTTCCTTAATCATTCTTCTCTTTCTTCAATCACAATTCCTTGGAATTATAATAAGTCTTTGAATAATGATAAACCAGAGACTGTTGATGAAACTTCTACGAAGGCACTTGATAGTCTTGAGTTTGTTTGGACTTTGGGAGAATTGGAATTCTACTATCTTCCAGGATGGAAACTTGTATAACTAGGGAGATTTCCATATTAGGAGATTGAGTAATACTTCTGTCTCTTTCTTTTCTTCTTATTTTTTAATCTAAATATTTGAAATTTGATGTATTGTCTTTTTCAATTTTCAGGGAGCAGCATTGTCCAATTGCTAACTGCTGGTACGGGTAAGAGGGGTGTTACTACACCAACCCAAGGATTATCTGAGGTTGCCAAGAAAAGAAAGGTAGTGCGCTCAGTATCTGGTCAACCAAAGAAGGCGAGATCATCCTCTACCCAAGTTGAAGTAAGATCCGAGCCCATTCAAGAGGCTATCGAAGCTGGTGCAAAAGAAAGAGATCCAAGGTGAAGTACACAAGTTACCCTGAGCAAGTGGAGAAAGAAGAAGATGTTCAAATTCAATCTGGAACTCATTCTGGAACTGGTTTGTAGACAAATGAAGAAGGAGCCGGTGGCTCAAAGTTAGGTGTAGAAGGCGAGTGATAACATATAGATTTACACATTTTAGACCACCCTTTATGCTTAGTATTTAATACATCTCTCTACGATTCTTAGATTAGATACTATCTTTATGTGTTATTTGAATTATTATGCTTTAATAAGATTAATATTAAATTGTTGGATTTCTTAATTATATTTTTATTCTATTTTAGGCCCATGTCCAAATGAAGTTAGAATGGACCTCATGTTATAATTTTAGTGAAGCCCAATATGCAAGAGATGCGGACTAGGTGAGTTAGAAGATAAGAGAGGCCCGTGAAGACCAAAAAAGAGAGAAACCCTAAGAAGATTAGAAGGGAGGCAGATTTAAAAAAAGAAAAAAAAAACCAAATTAGAGAGGAGTTCGAAAATCAGAGAAAAGATCGTGGTACTGTTCATTGCCAATGTTCATCGGTACTGTTCATCGCGATTGTTGAGAGAAAATTTTGAGAAATCATGGAGGCATTACAAGATTTTGTAATGGCAGCTAAACACCTCGCAATCGGTCTAGGGGAAGATGCTTTCAGGGCAATTCAGAGTTCCAGAACGTCATTGATATCGAGTTGTAATTCTAATTTTCAAATTTGATTATATGAGATTATGGATTGAATTTTTATTCTATTGATTGAGTTTTTGAGATTGAACTTGAATTTGATTAGCGATTGTTAATTGAATTTATGCGTCTATCTCTATTTAATTGTTTTCAAATATGGATTTTTTATGGATTCATAGATTACCTTGATGTTCACGGGTCTTAGATTAAGTAAGAGATGTTGGATTAGATGATTGTCTAGGAAACCTATTAATAATTAATCGAATTATAACAGGTTGTTAGTAAGTGATCAAAACTGATTTGGGATTCCAAATTAGAATTCAATCAAGGGATTAGAATACCAATTAAGATATATTAGAAAGAACGAGGAAGAATTAAAATTGAGTATCAACCCTAGGCTGATTACGTTTTCTCATTATTGTTTGCATTCAAATTTATTTAGTTTTTGTTTTCTTTAAATTTCGTTAAACATAAACCCCCCTTTTTTCTATCTTAGATTGATTTAATGATTAAGGCTTCCTTGGGAGATGACTTGGTGAGCACTATATTACTTTCTAGATTTTAAATTAATCTTGGTTGATTTAACGACAACTACGAATTTATCCTTTACCAGCGAGGCATTGGGTGAGCCATCGGGCTTAGGAAATATTGATGACATTTTCACACCTAAGTGGTCCATCAAGACTACTGATGCGATTACTTCCCCGAGTAAGGCTGCAAATTTTCTCTTTCATATCATCCCCAAGGAGAGATAGATCGGCTAAAAGCACTTAGTGATTCTGACCTAGACAATGCATTTTTATATATCAATACTTTGGTAAGGTTTCTTTTTCTTTCTTTCTTCTTCTTCTTCTACTCTTCTTCTTATTTCTTTTATTTTTTACTGATATTCTGCTCTTTCTTTCTTGTAGAATACTTTTCAATCCATGGAGATGTTCAAGTGATCAATTCTCACTCGAAATGCTCTCAGATCTACTGAGGAGCAATTGACTGATGTTAGGGATCGGTATCAGAAGGAACAAATGGATCAAATTCTAGCAGATAGTTGGGTCATAAACCTTAAAGAAGAAGTTGATTCCTTGAAGAGCCAGCTTGTTGATGCCTAGAAGAGCATTGAGACTGTTGAGAAAGCGTGGAATGAAAAGCTGGTGGAAGCCACTGAGACCTTAAAAGGGTATGCTGCAACCATGGAGGAATACAAGCAGCGTGTGGCTCAAGAAGAGAAGGCACTTGAGGAGGTGAAGGCTGCAAGCAAATATCGATTGGAGACTTTTGCGACCAGTCTTGAGGCAGATGGCATGACTTTTCATGCCAAGAAAGCTGGGTGTAAGCATTTTCTGCGCACTCCTAAAGGCCAAGGTCTCATCATGCGACTGGTGAAAGGTGCAGTTAAATTTGTCGTATTAGAGACCTAGGAAGAAGTTCAAAAGACTTATCCTGGTATTGCTCTCTCAGGGAGACTTCAAGAGCTCATTGTTGATGAAAATGTGTCTACTCAGCTTCCATGGGAGGATGACTTTGAAGAATTTGCTCAACTATATCCGATGGATGCTAAGACATCAGAACTTGGGTAGTAATTATGAGTCAACTAAGGAGGGAACTACAGATGAACTAATCAGTGCCTCTCCTTTGACGAGGAAAGAGCTGACAGACTCTTCACAGAAGCCAAAACAGAACTAACTCTTCTTTGTATTTTTCTTTTCTTCTTTTCTACCCGCGGGTATTAGGTTTTTTCTTTCTTTCTTTTTGTGCCCATCGGGCTTGATGTACAAAAGCTTTTGTAAAAGCATTTGGACAGTTATGTATTAGCCTTTGGGCAAAATTATTGAATTTACTTTGCCTTTGGATTTCTTTGTTTGACCTTTATTTCCTTTATGAAGGGATCGGCTATTCTAAGCCTTTGTATTTGATATTTTATTAGGCATTATTTGCTTTAATAAATCTCAGCTTTGTTAAGTTGTTCTTTTAAGGTTTAACACCTGTTATAGATATTTCTGAACTCTAAAATATCTTGAGATCCCTAAAGCTTTTTTAGCTTCTTAGTTTATAAGGCTTTTTGCCTTATGAAACTTTTAGCTTCAAATTTATTTGGGCTTGTTGCCATATTAAGCTTTTAGCTTGAAAATATAATTAGGCTTTTTGCCTTGATTAAGCCTTTTGGCTTCGATTCGAATCAATCCTTTTGGCCAAATTAGCGCTTTCATAGTTCATTGATTAGGCATATTGCCTTAATAAATTTTCAATAATGAAATTTAATGATCTTAGCATTCGGGCTTGTTAGCCTGAGTAATCTTCCTAAGTTATCTAGGAGATCTTATCATGAAATTTATAAGTATGAACACATCATAATTTGCTGAATGATGAAATTTTATTTATCATAAGTGTAATTCATTTCTAGGAAATACAACTAAATCCTTGAATGGTTTACTTAGAGTGGTTCCTTTGGGTAGATACCCATCGGGATTACTTCAAAGTTTGACCTTTCAGGATCTTTTTTTTTTTTTTGTAAAATAAGAGTACATCATGGGTAGAATCTATTCAAATTGATAGCATTCCATGTTCTTAAAATTAGGCGTCCATCCATATTCTAGCTTGTAGCTACCATTCGCGTTGTCTTTTATAACTAAATAGGGACCTTCCCAAGCAGGATCTAATTTCCTTCCAGGATTTTGTCTGCTTGCTTCATTTTTTCTTAAAACCAGATTGCCAACATGAATGTTGCTTGGCTTCACCTTCTTGTTGTATGCTCTTGCCAATCTTCATTTATATTCTTCTTCTAGGATTGTTGTTTTCTCCCTTGTATTGTCTAGCAGAAGTAGATTTTCCACTAACTTTTGATCATTTAATACTGGATCAAAGTATTGTAGTCGTACCGAAGGGATATAGATTTCTACTGGTAGCAATGCTTCTGTTCCAAAACACAAGCTGAATGGTGATTCATTTGTTCGGGAGTGAGGTGTTATTTTGTAACTCTATAAGACTTTGGGTAATTCATCAATCAATATACCTTTGGAATTGTCGAGCCTCTTTTTCAATCCTTGTGGGATTGTTCGGTTTGTCACCTCTGCTAAACCATTGGTTTGCGAGTGTGCTATCGAGGAGAATTTGTGTTCAATTTGCATTTCTTGACAGAATTCTTGGAATTCAATAGAGGTAAATTGTGTGCCATTATCTGTGATTAGTATTCTAGGTAAACCGAACTTAGCTATCATATCATTGAAGAAGAAACCTTTGATTACCTTAGAGGTAATTGTAGCAAGTGACTTGGCTTCTACCCATTTGGTGAAGTAGTCAATGGTAACAATCAGAAATTCTCTGTTTCCAGGAGCTTTCGGGAATGGGTCCAGAAGTTCCATTCCCCATTGATAGAAGGGGATCGGGTTGCATAATGAGTTGAAAGCATTTGAAGGATTATGGTGAATATTGGCATGAATTTAACATTTTTGGCAGCATCTTACCAATTTTATGGCATCATCTTCCATCATAGGCCAAAATAGCCAGTTCTCATTACTTTTCGGGTGAGGCTGCTTGAGCCGATGTGTGAACCGCATAGTCCTTCATGGACTTCTTGCAACACCTTCATTCCTTCATCTAAGCTTACACATTTAAGCAAAGGCTAAGAGAAAGTTCTTCTATAAAGATTGTTATCAATGACAGTGTATCGAGTGATACCTTCTTGATTCTCATGGCTTCTTCCGGATCATCCGAAAGGTCACCGGTGTCAATGTACAGATATATAGGGTCTATCCATGTCGTTGGTGGGTCACTTGAGCTCGTGAATATGGCTTCAATATCAATGGATCTGGTCTTGAGTGACTTAATCCAAATTGTCCCTGATGGGTGTGTTGTTGGATCATGAGCCTTTAGCTTTGAGAGTAGGTCAGCTTCATGATTATGCCTTCAGGAAATATATTCAACTGGAACATAATCAAATTTTATGAGCAAATCTTTGCATAGAGCAAGATATTGCTGCATTTTATCACCTTTGGCGTCATACGAGCCATTGATATGTCCTACTAGGAGCTGAGAATCCGTTCGGGCAACGAGACTTTTTATTCTGAGAGAAATGGTAGCTTTCAAACCTGCCAAGAAGCCTTCATACTCTGATTCATTGTTGCTGATGGTAATTTCATATTTGAAGGCATATATAAATTTTATACCTTCAGGGCTTTGCAGAATGAAACTTGCTCCTTTATGCTCTTTTGCAGCCGATCCATCAGAGTATAAATGCCAACATTCCTGTGGATCAGGTATTTTATCCTTATTAGGACTAATATGTGTCTGTTCAGGAATTGTGCATTCTTGAACAAAATTGGCTAGGGTTTGTGCCTTAATGGCTTTTCTGGGGCCAAGTGGTTTGGACAATTCAATTGTCCATTTGAACAATCTGCCTGAAGCGTTTATTTTGTGTAGGATTCTCCTTATAGGAGCATTTGTGTAAACATGAATAGTGTAAGCCTGGAAATAAGGCTTTAGCCTTCGGGAAGTGAGAATTATGGCCAGAACATGTTTTTCCAAATTGGAGTACCTTGTTTCTGGTCCTTGTAAGATGTGGCTTATGTAATATACCGGCTTCGGGATATCCTCCCGTTTGGCACGTAAAACTGTGCTGAAAGTGTTAGTTCCGATGGCTAAATATAGGTATAAAATTTCTCCTAAAATTGGGGAAACTAAAGCAGGAGGTGAAGTTAAGTATTTCTTTACCTCTTGAAATGTCTTGTCGCATTCTGGAGTCCATGTGAAAGGATTCTTTGCCTTGACAGCTTAATAAAGAGGGAATGTTTTCTCTCTTGAGGCTAAGAAAAATCAGTTCAAGGATACGATTTTTCCAATCAACTATTGTAGTTGTTTTTGTGTTGTTGGAGCTTTCATATCCATGATGGCTCTGATTTTCTTTGGATTGGCTTCTATTCCCCGATGCAAAACCATATATCATAAAAATTTGCCTGCCTCCACGCCAAAAGAACATTTTTTGGGGTTTAGCCTTAAACCATGTTATCGCATCTTGTCAATTATTTCTTGAATATCGGGAACGAGAGTCTCTCCTAATAGTGATTTAATGAGGATATCATCTATGTATGCTTCGACATTTTTTCCAATATTATTTTTTAGCATGGTATTAACCAATTCCTAGAATTCAGCTCTTGCATTCTTTAGACCAAAAGGCATTCGAGTATAGTAATATTAGCCATCAGGAGTAATAAATGAAGTTTTTTCCTCATCATCCTTAGCCATACAAATTTGATGGTAACCTTTATATGCATCAAGGAAACACAGATATCTATGTCCAGAAGTGACATCAACTAATTGATCTATCCTAGGCATAGGATAAGGCATTTTAGGAATTACTTTCTTCAAGTCGGTGAAATCGATGCATACTCTCCATGAGCCATCAGGCTTTATCACAACACCTAGATTTTCCAACTATTTGGGAAATCTGACTTTTCTAAAAATATTAACTTTGAGTAATTCAGCAACTTCTTTTTTGATGACTTCTTGCCTGTCAATGGCAAGGTTTCTGCATTTTTGGCGAACGGGTCGTACCCCATCGGGTATGCCAAGATGATGTTTTGCATAGATTCTAGGTACAGTACCTAAATCGGAAGGTTACCAAGCAAAAATATCTTTATTGTTAGAATCTAACAATTACTTTTTTAAACTCCAAGGAAGTGATTTCCCGATGGTGATCTTGCATTTAGGATGGAGCACATCTATTTGAAATTCTTCTACTTCTAAATATGGGCTCATTATTGTAGTTGTATCGTCTTCTGGAATGAAATCTTCCACCTTCTCTTCATCAGTTTTAGCTTCTATATTTCTTATTGTAGTCATGAAGCATTGCTTAGCTATCTGAGGATCTCCTTTTATTTTGTGAGGTGGTCCAAAGAAAGTAAGTGTGATCAGCTCATTATTGAATGTATCACCCATGACCTTCATAGCATTTAAAGCTAGCCTGCCGAGGATGATATTGTACGGTGATGTAGAATCAACAAGGATAAATTCTGTTCGGACTTCATCTTTCATCCATCTTATTGGTAGTATAATTATCCCGATGGCATAAATTACCGATCTAGAGAATCCCATTAAGGGTATGGGGGATGGGTAAATCTTTTCCATCAGGATCTCCATCTTCTTAAATACATTTAGATATAATATATTAGCAGAGCTCCCTGTATCTACCAAAATTCGCTTGATGAAATAATTATCAATATGTAAAGATATAACAAGAGGTAAATCATGATGAGTATTAACATTGTAAATTGAAGGATTTAACCTTTGCGTTTTTGTAGGAGGCTCTGAACTGGAAGTGTGAGAGATGGTGTTGATAACCTTAAGCTCTTCTTTCTTTGTTGTACCATCGGGTTGTGGTTTCTGATTGTGATCTGCAAATTGTTTTGCCACAAATTCAAGTAATTGGCCCCACTTTATTGCATTCTCAATCTCTCTCTTGAGGTGAAAGTAGTTCTCAGTTGTGTGGCCAACATCTCGATGGTAAGCACAATAGAGATTTTTATTGCGCTTTTCTGTTAGTACCTGCATCTTCTTTGGTGCTAGTAGTATGCCGAGAGATTCAACCTTGGTGAGTATGTATGAACGGGTAGCATTCAAAGGTGTGAAAGAATTTTCACTTGAATACCTCCATGAACTATTATGATCAGGATTGCTACGGTAACGGTCTTGGTATTGATGGGATCAGGGAGGCCCATCTCATCCTTTGTAGGGAGCTTTATTGTTGGAATATCTATTATCTCTGTTGTCTCTGGAGAACTGAGGATCATCCCTTCCTAATCGTTGTCACTTTGATCCCGATCGACCATCAATTTTGTAGAACTCCTCTCTTTCAATCCGTCTAGACTCTTTCTTTGACCATTCGAGTTCTTCTCCTTTGATCCATTTCATTACTTTATTGTATAACTGTGTGCTACTTTGAGCTTGGAGGATGCTAGGTTTCTCCGAATAGTGTCCTAGTCCGAGGGCATTGCAAAATACCTCAATATAAGTAGCTTCAGTATAATTCTGGACCTTAACTGATTCTTCATTGAATCTTTTGTAAAAACCGGCTAATGGTTCATCATGCTTTTGTCGAATATTATGTAGATGCATTCTTGGCTTCTTTGGGAGAGAACTAGCAGCAAATTGTTATAAAAACAAAGTTCCTAATTGATGGAAATGTAAAATGCTATTAGATAGAGAAATAAACTATTCCAATGCACGACCAGACAATGTTGTAGGAAAACATTTGCATAATAAAGCATCATCAATAGAGTACATGAACATGACAGTAGTATAGTATGCCAAATGCATAGTTGGATCAGTTAAGCCATTATATCTATTAATTGTTGGTGGCTTGAAGTTAGGTGGAAAAGTCTGATTATAAATATCAGCCTTTAAAGGAGTGGTGGTGAGCATGTTCCAGGGTAGATTATTTGGTTGAAAACTAGGCATCAAGTGTTGCAATTGTGTGAACATGTCATGCACTTTATTCTCTACTACAACCGAATGACATGAAGGGAAATTAGACTTATCTTGCCCATTCATGAACGAAATAGAACCAATGACAGGAGCTTGTTCTGTAGGCTGGGCATTCGGGGTAGGAGCCGAACTGGTCTGGTTAACTTGTTGAACGAAGGTAGGAGCCATCGGAGGTATTACCGGAGGGGGAATTGATCTAATTTGAGTAGTATTGATATGTTCCATAGGAAGTTGTTGAACTGGAATCGCGGTTGGTTGAGCAGGGCATTAAGCTGCAACAAATAGGCTATCATTATGCGCAAGCGGTGATTGGTGTTGTCGAAGATTAAGATCATGTATAGGATTACCCGTTCGTATTCCTTCAGTTGAAGGTGGGTCTGCTCTCGGTATACCAGGAGGAAGTATGGTATCATTACTATTGATCATTGGAGGTTTAAACTTCTTCTCAGCTTGCTTAAACTTCAAAAACTCATTAAATTCATCAATATGTAGAAGAAGAAAGTCGAGTTGTTTGTCGTGACTTAACGAGCGATGAAATTCTTCATCCATATCATCCTCTGAATTATTATTGTAATGTTCATCCTGAGTAGCAGCAATTGGATGAACAGGGGATGGAATGATGGGTGAAGCATTCTCAGGGATTGTCTCCATTGATGGATGATGATCTGATTGAGTTCCGTTGTTAGGAATTGTTGATGGAGGATCATCGACAACAGGTGGAACAGGGGTAGATGCACGCACAACCTTTCTTGCTCTCATGCCTCTTATATGGTGGGCGCCAATATGATGTTCCTGAAAACATAATCAGATAGAACCTCTGATATCGCTAAAATATATCATGTTTTTAGCATTAAATCATGTCTGATTTTAGTTGATTTTTAAATCTTTTCGAATA
>JAXGGT010039512.1:0-12370 GCA_035583425.1 Marsdenia floribunda
CTCATCGATAGTGAACCACGTAATTCTGTGTGTTGATTCTTTACTGTTTTGTTAGTCTTCTCACATCCGTTATAACATTTCACATTTTCGAATGAATGATAAGGCATAGTCTTCCATTAGGAGTGACAATATCTAATTCAACATGAAATTAACAACTTAGTGTTGAGGATAAATAGGTTCATATTTGAGTAGATTGTCTCTTTTAATGATAATCATATTCAAGTTGTAAACAAGTTGAACATATGTAACCCATTTAAATAATAATTTTTTTTTAACGAGTTGGTATTGAGTAATCCTGTTGATGGATTAGTGTGCTTTAAATTATATACATGTCATAATCGTGTCGGGTTTAGGTTAATAGATTAAGTATAATTATTTTAACTCAACCCTACACGATTGCCACCCTTATCTTTCATCTTTGGCAAAAAATAGTATGCTCTCATGATCTTTTGCATCAAATTTCTTGCTCCAATATGGATAACACAAATTCCCTCATGGACTTCTCGTAGAATATAATTTTCCTCATCTTCCGTCACACATTTCAACAATAGCCTGGAGAATCCTCTCCTATATAATTGTCCTTACACCGCAGTGTATCGAGAAGTTGTAGATTTGATCATTTTAGGTGTTGACCAATCATTCTGAAGTGTTTTGTCTTTAATATAAGAGAAGATGGGTGTCATCTAGTTAGGTCCATCATCTAGGGTCATCACAACTTCTTCATGAATGGATCGTATGTTTAAAGGTTCCATCCAACATCCCTCCAGTGGGGCTTCTGATTTCAATTTCGATAAAGCATCAACTTCCATATTTTATTTTTGTGGAATGTGTTCCACTTTAAAAAAAATGAAAGGAGGACAGTAAGGTTTGTACCTTGTCATATATCATAATTACATACTACAAAAATGTCCAATACTATCAAGATGTTTAAATATGGGTGAGGAATGCCAAGCAGATCAATCATTCAAGTGAAAGCTTCATTCTTTCCATTGTAAAAGAGAATTAAAGTCAGGGAAGAACATTCAAGGGTTAACTCTGATTCCAAAGTATGTTCAGAACTAGAAATTTACGGGTGAAATTTCGGCAGCACAAAAGCATTATAACTGTTGATCCCTAAACATAAAGCACATTTTCTGCTTTGCAACATCTAGTCAGTATTTTCTCTCCATTAGTAGTCCAGATGAACCCACAAAAAGCTGGGTCTTCCAAAACTCAAAAATCCAGAAGTGGCGACAAACCTGTGATGCCTTTGAAAAAAAAAAGGACAAGGAAAAGTGGACATGAATGAGAGTGAAATGCCTCGAGAACTCAAAGAATGGAAATGGCGAAGTTGGTACAGTAATAACGGGGCTCTAGAAATCGGGTTGTGAGGAGGTCTTGCAGCAAATTGACAAGAGGATCCATCAGGTTTTAGGGTCCTCAGGATGAGAAAGAACAGGGATGGAGTAGTTATAATGGGGCAATGATGAGAGGAAACTGCTCGTAGCATGTTGTCTCAGTGCAGGGTAACAGAACAAACTGCGATGCCGAAGAGAAAAGTGTTCAGGCAGTGTACATGTTGACCGCTAAATGACGCCGGCAGGAGCAAGGTTTGTAAGCACAACCTGTTTTGTTCCGTGGTGAAGGTATTCTATTCTTCGAGAACCAATCTCGACTGCATCAAACGACTACGCTAGGTCGGGGGAACTTCGAGAATGTCAGACTATCAGCTCCATCACCTAGATTCTCCAGGGAGCGAACAACAACCACATTACTTGGACCGACCTTGCCCATCAACAGTGAAATGTGTTCTATCAATAAAATGTCGCCAGTCAAATTCAGAGTCAGCAGCATGCTGGGACTGAAAATCTTGAAAAGAAAAAAACGAAGAACAAGAATCAATTGGAAACTTAAGCAATACGAATAACACTAGTTGGGGAAGAGATCTGAGAATGGAGAGAGAGAGAGAGAAACACTAAGGCAAAACAAATGGGCGTCTAATCTAAAAAATAAAATGGAAAATGTAAAATTTTTCACAAGCCTTCAACCATTGTTTTTGTCGCAAAATAGTCGTCATTTTTTGTTTTGTTTTTTTTTTAGGATTTAGGGTATCTTAGGGTTTAAGGTTTAAGGTATGTTTTATTATATAAATGAGTTTTAAACATAAATGATGTAATAATCCCTATATATATAATTCGATACTAATAATCAAAAAAAAGTTTATAATTTCATATATTAAAGTGTAACATTTTATTAATGTAAGTTACAATATATATGTCTATACGTATTATATAATCAACATCTTATTATAAACTAGATAATTAATCCGGCCGTTGGATCTAACCATAAATATAAATTATTCATATAAACAAAATTTTGATTTAATCTGATATTATTTCATGTGTCATCCATTTATATTTCTATATCTAATACCGAAATATGCACATTTTTTTTTATTTTACAAATATCAAAATTTTAATATAACCGTTAGATTTGTTAAAAATATAATAAAAACCACACCTACAAAATTTTAATTAAATTGGATATTATTTCATATGTCATCTATCTACATTTGTAATTTTACTATCAAAATATGCAATTTTTTTTTTATTTTCCAAATATCAAAATTTTAATCCAACCGTTATATTTATTAAATATATATTAAAAAACAAACCTACAAAATTGAAACCAATCTGATATTATTTCATGTCTCATCTATCTACTTTTGTAATTTTAATACCGAAATATACAAATTTTAATTCTAGTTAAAATATTAAAATATATCTGCTTTGGCTCGACGACATCATTCTAGTTGACCAGCATCCTTCTACTTCTGATGTTGATGATTATTATGATCCACCACCTCCTCCAACCTTTTTTGCACCGCCATCGATTGTTTGACATTACTATCATAGTTATTATGTTATATTATTAGGATCTTATATTTTACGTTATTAGGATTTTATTTATGTTATATGATATATTATTATAATTTTGATTATGTTATTTAGTTATATTAATTTTGGTTTTATTTATGGTATTATAATATTATGATTTTTAATTTTTTTTATTTGAATCCATATAGATTAATATTGGCTTATTCTATTTTAATTATTATTTTTATTTAAATTTAAAGGTTTTTAATACAAATATAATTAGGAAATATTAAATTATTAAAAATTTATTTAATATAAAAAATAAATTGCAAGGGCACATCGAGCCCTCGCAAATCTGTCGCAATTAGTGAGGGATTTGCAAGGGACTTTATATGTATCACATGCTTAGCACCAACAAATCTGTCGCAATTAGTGAGGGATTTGCGAGGGTCTTTAGATGTATCACATAATCAGCACTTGCAAATCCGTCGCAATCAGTAAAGGGGCTTTGCAAAGGACTTTATATGTATCGGATGCTTAGCACTCGTAAATCCGTTCCAATCAGTGAGGGATTTGCGAGGGCCTTGTTATGTATCACATGCTTAGCCCTCTCAAATCCATCGCAATCAGTGAGGGCTTAGTGAGGGCCTTTATATCTATCACATACTTAGTCCTCACAAATCTGTAGCAATTAATGAGGGCTTTGCAAGGGACTTTATATGTATCACATGCTTAGCACTCGCAAATCTGTTGCAATTACTGAGGGATTTGCGAGGGACTTTATATGAATCACATGCTAAGCACTTGCAAATTCGTTGCAATCAGGGAGGAATTTGCGAGGGCCTCGATACGAATCACATGCTCAGCACTCGCAAATTCATCGCAATTAGTGAAGGTTAAATTACCCATGCAAATCCATCGCTATTGGCGTGGGCAATTTCGCCTTTGCAAATACGTTGCAATTAGTGAATGTTAAAGTACCCACACAAATCCCACGCTATCTGCATAGGCTCTGACGCCATCGCAAATCCATCGTTATTTGTGAGGGCTATTTGGCCGTCACAAAATCAACGCAAAATAGCGCACACAAATCCGTCGAAATTTGTGACAAGTAATATTGGCATCGTAAATCCGCTGTAATTACCGATGAATTTATATCTATCGCAATTCCCTCACAAATGTTATTTGTGAGGGATAGTCAACGTGTCCACCCACAATTTTACGCCGTTGTTGTGCCCTCGCAAACCGACAACGCCTTGGCCCTCGCAAATTTTCGTCACAAATCTTCATTTTTCTAGTAGTAAGTCCCTGCTTATTATTATTGCTTTCTTAATGCTTGTAATTATCTGATCAATAATTGCATGATATTAGATTTAACCTACACATCGGGAGAGACTAGGTTGAATTGGAAGAGAATAATAATAATACTTAATAAAATTGACTAGGAATAGATTATATTTCTATTGTGTGGTTTCTAACCTTTAAAGTTAGGGAATTCTACAGATTTTTATGTGGTTTTGTTTGTTAAAATCACAAAGGAATTTGATTGATTTACATAATAAAATTAGGGACTTTTCTCTAAGGACTTAGGTCTAGTCTATATTTGGGAATTTTACCATAAACAAACTCGAGAATTAAATTAATATTAACTATTATCTTTCATAAAATGAGTAAGTTGGATTATAAAATGACTTAGGTCTAGTCTTTGTCTATTCATATTATAAAACGCTTCTTTCATAAATATCTTTTTATTTACTTTTAGTAGATAATGAAACCCAACAATAATATTTTTTTGTCTAAGTTGAATATAAAGAAGGATAATTTATCAATTAAACAACAGTCCTTGTGAGATCGATATTTTTTTATTACTTTGACAGATTGTATACTTGCAATCGTAGTATCACCTTTGCAGGTGTAATTCCTCCTTTAGAGTCTTTAGTTTTGTCACCCTTCATCTGAAAAGATTCAGCTTGTTTGATGGTCATCATGAAGCATGATCGACATTGTTTGATGTGTGCCTTTCACTTCCATACTTACCTCATTCTTAAAATTGTTCACTTGAGCCTTCATCACATTGAGACCCGGTTTTCCAAAAATAGCATTATAAGCAATGGCCACATCAACCACAAGAAATTCAACCAGCTTCGACATAGAATTACGTTCATTTTCCCATGTGACATGTAATATGATAATCCTTTCAACACATACTATATTTCTTGTGAAACCAATTAGAGGCACCTGCATGCTTGAGATAGAAAATTCATGAATGTTCATTTCCATAATGGTATCCCAGTATATGATATTAGGTAAACTTCCTATATCTACCAAATTATTTTCACCGAACAATCATCTATGATCAAAGAGATTACCAAAAGCACATCATCATTTACATATTCTATTCGTTGGCATTTTTCTCTACTCCCCATCTTTCAAATCTTTGAACAAGTTCCTGAAATCATGTTGATCACTCTAGGTTTCTTCCCTTATTGCCTTGAACTTGTTGACTTATCAACATACTCCTACAACTAACCTTTTTTTATTGTTGATTATATACATTTTTTTCAAAGAATTATAGCATTAGTATGGCGACCAATGTCATTGTGATATTTGAAAAACTTAGAAGTATCACATTTATCCTTAGGTGTGAGCAAAGGTTTTAGAGGAGGGAAACTACTTGGGCCTTTCACTTCCTGCAAGATAAAAGATCTATTATCATTCAACGGTATAAAATGTTGAAACTAATTATTGGAATTTGTAGCAGGATGTGAAAAATATATGTCTCGAAATGTTGGGCCATTGTATATACTCATCTACCCTTTTAGACCATTGTTTGTATTTAAAGATAGGCAAAATGATGAGTTGTGTGACGCATTCCTTTGAAACGAAAACTTTCGTTGAGAGTGACATCTGCATAGGTTGGCTTTGTAAATGAAGGCTCATGTTAGAATAGCATTTTGAAAAAAGGACTGATTTGGTTAAGCACATTTTGATATGGTTTATCTCTAAATTTCTCTCCTCTGTTATTAGGTTCAACAATTCTTCCCTCTTTAATTGTCTGACTTCTCGTTTAGATTTTTTTTTTCTAAATTCTCTCCTTTAATCCACTTGCATATCTTATCAAAAAGATCTTTCATCATCTGTGGTTGCATCACATTCAATTTCTCCAAATATTGGCTTGGACAAAGGAAATTACAAAAAGCTTTTATGTAAGTCTCCTTTGTCAAATTATAAACTTAGAGGCTTTCATCACAAAACCTCTCCAAATATGCAACCAACTGTTCACTTGTTCTCTGCTCAATGTGTAGAAGATAGATTTGATGCTTCTTTTGAGTGCAACTTTTGGCAATGTTCTAGAGAAACATTTATCCCAACTAAGAAATTGAGCTAATAGTTCTTGGTAGGAGAGAAGAAAACAAATCTAACGCTTGGCCCCCAATGTGCGAGTAAAGTACCTACACAAATATAGTTTGCAACCTTTGTCATTATTATGATAGTATACCTCTTCAAGTGAGACTTTGGGTCAAAAGATCCTGCATATTTATCCATCACTAGGAGCTTAAAATCCTTAGGCATAGGTTCGAAAGTGTATGCTTCCTTTAAAGGATTACACTCCAATATATTCCAAGAATGCTTAGGAGCTTGACATTTGTTAAAAATATTTTGAAATTGGTCATACAACCTCTGTACCTAACCATTTGTGAGAGGAGTATCTTAGGTAGGTGGAATCGGATTCGTTTGTACATACTCAATGGCATGAGGCATGAAAAATTATGGTATACTATCCATGATCATTCGTCTATCTACTATCGATCGTCGATGTGCTCCAATTTGTCTTCATCCATATAAATCTTCCTCCTCATGCACATGATGTTGATCATGAGGGTATTGAACATGTGCCAAATTGTCGTTTGTGTGTTCTTCCATATCCACTTCTTTTCCCTTCTTATATTTCAAAAATATCATTAAATTCATTGATATGTTCAAAAAAAAAAAAGGAAAAGTTATCCACATTCTTGGGATCCTCAAGAGTAGGGTTCCTCCTTGTGCTAGACATAGAATGTGCAGGTGATGCCTCTCTTTGCCATCTACACCCTTGTGATGATGGAATTTCTCCAACAGAATAAGTAGGTTGATTCTTTGACCTAGATGGTGGCTCTAGGGAGTTGTTGTACTGCAAGGAAAAACTAAGGTGACTCTTCCACAATTTGAATAGAAGATGAGTAGAGTGACCGTCAAGAGGGATTGTCTAGAAAAGGATTATCTGGGAATGGATCATTCAAGATGGGTTGGTGGGAGATGGATTTGTTTGTTGTTATCCATAGGTGTGTTCCAATATCAAATGACTTCTCACGTGAATAATGAGAGTGAGTTCGTGCAAAAGATCGATAGGCTCCAATTATGATGTGAATTCTAACTTTGGCAAGGGGTAGATCGATCCCCAACTAATCTTTCCCACTTCAACTGGTGAGCTCTCATTTCAAACCTGCAAAAACAAAGCCAAGTGGGGTTGAATCCTGAATGACTTCGCTAATACTTAAGTTAGTTTTAGATTATTAAGTCCAAGTCCAATCAAGCAGTCAATAGTTAAAGTCCAAATAAAAGGTCAAAATTCAACTTACATGGTCTACTAAATTTAAGACCTTATAAAGTTGAGAAAGAGTAATAGCTTCAAGAAGTTCTAATGTGGGATTGTGTTCCTATAATGAACATTTACTATGATATCCTTGTGTTATAATAATTTTTACCATAATTCCCTTTCAAAATGGGAAATAAATGATAAATATTATCATAATGTCCTTTCAAAATAGAAAACCATTATTAGTTTGAGTTATATATTAAATACAAAGTTAAAAAAATAGAAAGAGATTTATAACAAAGTCAAAATTTCACCACCCGAGTTGCTAATATCTTCAACCTCTTTATTTCCAAGTCTTCCAAGGTGTCAACATCAATAGCCCTAGTAATTATACTGACCCCCAGTTGACTTCCAACATGAGCAGATCTTAAATTCAGGTTGCTCAGCAAAGGGGCAGATCTTACAATTTTCTCTCTTAACTCTGACATGCGTTGAAAAGTAGATGGCATCTAAAAACCTTCTTTCAACCAGCTTGTTGTTCCACTCATTAGAGCTTTACCTTTTTCCATGACCCTCATAGTGGCAGCTAAAGATGAAGCAGCAAAAGATGGGGGAAGGATAGAAGCAGAAACATCAATAGACACGTGAATAGGTGATGATGGAGGAAGTATGTTAGCAGCCTCTTCACCAACTTCCTCCATCCTTACACCTTCTACCTTAGACTCTTTAATACTTGAAGAGGCAGAAGTGATTTTTCTCCTCTTCACCAAAGGAATTTCATCCTTAGTTTTAGTCTCAGATGAAGAAACCACCAAAGATCTCTTCTTTGAACTTTTCTTAGAGCTTCCAGCTTTACTCTTCTTGGAGCTGGAACTCTCCTTGGCTTTCTGACCTCCTAAAAGATTATATGGAATGTTAATATTATTCACATTCCACATTATATTATCAACTTATCAAATAAAGGAAAGAATAAAAGGTTAGAAGAATTTTACTAGTTACAGGTCTTCTTGCCGCAGCAGAAATGACAGGAAGGCTAGCAGAAGTCTTTTTTCTTCACTTCAACATTCTTCTTTCTAATTCCAACTTCTTCCTCAACAACAACAACTTCAACCTCCTTGGCAAATCTGATATCTTACTTTTTTCCCAATAATTGGATGTGTCTTCTTGTCTTAAGAGCTCAATCTGGATGGCCTGTTCCTCAGGTCAGCCAACCTCTTATTTGACACTACAAAAAATTCCATCTCAGTTGTAAACATTTAATTAAGTTACATTATCATTTTTATAAGATAATCAAATAATTCAAGCAGAAAAGATAGATTAAACTCAAGTTTTATACCCATGGATGGAGTACATATTATCTTCTTACCCTTACTGCAATCAGGACATTCAATTCTCAATTTTATGTACTTGTGAATAGTCCACAAAGGATACTCAATATCCTCATATATTCCTAAAGTTAACCTACAAACTTCATCAATACCAATTCTAACATATGCCAAACTTTCATTACTCAAATAATGCTGATAAGAGAAAAATAGTTTTTGATTTCTCACATTGTGACCTAATATTCCTTCAACAGTAGATTTATACAAATCTTCCTCAAGGGTGAATTTATAGTCGTGATATGAAGGGGTAGAGAAAGATTGAAAGTGGTCTGAAAGGAAAACCATTGGAGGATTCAACAATTATCCATCTATTTCTCCAATTGATCTTACTTGGCATAGAATTAAACAAGTAGATTTTGGTTCTGTTTGGATGGATAGACATTACCCCGTCACTAGATTTTACCAAATCAAAGTAGTACAAAAACAAAGGAACAGAAGGCTCAGTTCCCAAACATCTACATAGAGCAATGAAACAAGTTTTATATCTAATTACATTTGGATGAAACCATGCAAGTTGACCATTACACAAATCAATAACTTCTGCAAGAAAAGGATCAATTGGTAGTCTTAAACTAATACAGAAATGAGCTAAGGGGATTGGAACAAAGACATTAGACATCTCTTTTACTTCAGCCTCTCTATATATCCTATATCTAGAGGTATCAATATTACATTAGCTAATTAATTTAGTGACTTCACTCCTAAAGGCAATGTTCTTGATCGAAGGGAAAGCAAAGGGTTCAAAATCATTTGGAATTTCGGAAGACTCTATATCTAAATTTTGAGACCGCATATTGGAAGCACTCTCACCAGCTGACTTCTCCCCATAATTTGGATGATGGAAACACATGTCAGTAGAAAGCTTTTTAAATACATGTTGAGACAATAAGTTAATATCGCTACATTCAACCATATTAGAGACTCGTGGTAAAAACATGTCAGGAGAATACCCTAGTGACTCGCAAGCAACTCTCTTTACATGCAAAACCCATTTACCATTAACATAACGAAGGGTTCCTTGGAAATCCTTACACATATGCCAACCATTAGAAAACCTTTCATATAAAATAAGGGTGTACAAATCAAAAGCCCTAACTGCCTTATACCCTTACCCGTACAACTCCAGATGTAAAGTCAAAAAATTGAAACTTGGAAAGGTTTTGTGTACCTTGAAGATAGTCTAGTTGGTGGGAACCTTTATGTCGGAGAATATGAACCGTTGAGAAGGATAACCGTTAAAAAGAAGAGTCCCAAAGTTCTCACTAAGAAAAGAAGCAATGACTGCATGTGAGAATCACTAGAAAAGCCAGACAAATTCAAGACATAGATCATGTCCGAAATACTCAAAAAAGCTTGATAAGAATGAAGGAATGCAGATAGATAGAGACGACTTCGAACACGAGGGAAATATGAATAAATTTCTTAAAGTATTTTGAATATATGACATGCAGTTATGACATGGGGAAGTGCCACGTGGCAAGTGGAACATAAAAATTTAATACCCACTCCCAATAATAATATATTATATTTGTATTTGGGAGTGGAGGGGGCCACTAAAGACGAAATGACATCTGACATATTGAAAAGACAAGTTAACATTCAGTTAAATCAATAGCATTCAGTCGGTCAGCTCAACTCATGAATTCACATTTTTAGTTTGGTAATCAAAGTGAACTGCCGAATTGACAAAGTGAGCAAGAAAATTGATATACAAAAGAGACAAAAATTAAATTGTCTCAATAAATTATAAATTTAGTCTCCAATACATATAGCTATATTATGTGTAGCATTACAAGTAAATTATAATATTCGCAGATCCAGATAGAAGAAGTTGCTTTTATATAAAGAAAAACTAAATATTACAAAAAATGTCATTTCAGCCCACAAGAAAGGTAAAACCTCTCTCCTATAAATACAACAATCTTGATCTATTATTGATGAATTTCATTGGAGGGGCAAAAAAGGAGACACCCTCTCCAATTTGCCTTGTTTTGCAGGTAGTTGCCTTCTTGAAGAAACTCTAAAAGATATTCCTCTCATTCTCAATTGAAGGCGATTCTTTGCATGCATCTTAAAGATTAAATTTTCCAACTACATCTTCTTTAAAACTTTCGGATCGCTAGCTGATTCTATCATCAATATCCAAGAATTTAATTTTTCTTTGAAAAAAAATTTTGAATTCAAACTTTGTTAATCAATAATTAAGTATTAAGAAAGTTTCTCAAAAAAAGAATTCAATTCAACTTAAATTCGGATTAGTTAAAGAATTTGGCTAAGAGAGTTCAAAACATATAGCTAGCTTAGTAGTAATTGTGACATTTTATGATTTGATACTTACTCTTCTACTCATTTAGTTTTTTTTTTTTTTTTTTTTTTAATTTCGTGTCAAGTTGAGTAGTTATAAAATAGAACCAGATTATCAAAGTGTTATCAAGATAAGTGGCATTGTTGATGCACCGATGCTTCTTTTTGCAAATGGGTGGATTATGGATGCATTCAATCCTTTTCAAATTGTATCTTTAGAACCAAGAAAAATGTGCAACAAAAACTTAAGGTTGTATTTAGACTACAACTATTTTTGATAAAAATAACTTTTTTTTGAGAATAAATAGTAGTCTAGTAATGTAGTTCCCCTTGTAAAAAGGTACCTCTACTTGATAAGTAGAGGTCTTGAGTTTCAGAGGGGCGGTTTTATACTGCATTTTGCTATATTTGTAGTATTGGAGGTTTCTCCCTATAAATTTCCCTCGGATTTGCCGATATGGATATCAAATTATAAAATTTATTTTGAGAAAAGTAAACATACACTGATAGGTTTTACTTGTTTTTCATTTTTAATTTAGATCAATAGGCCTTTGACATGTATGAGACATTATTCAAATACAATTAAAGGGTTTTTACCCAATTTAACCCCATTTTTCAACTGAGCTCGGTGAATAACCCAGTTCTGAGATGGTGGAAGTTTCTAGCCTAAACACACATAGTGTGTGCGTTTTTAATTCATTAATGCACACAACGTGTGCGTTTTCTGTTAATTTAAAATTAAAAAAAATAAAAAAAAAATGCCAGGAGTACATAAAAACGCACACAGTGGGTGCGTTTTTGTCCAGTCATCACATGTGTCGTGCGTTGTCAAGGGAGGTTTCCATGTCAACAGAAATGCACCTACCAGGTGCGTTTTCACTTTCCCATTTTTTCTTTTGACCGGCTGTCTCTCTCTCTCTCTATTGCTGCTGTTTGACCGATCTCTCTCTCTCTCTCTATTGAAGACAACTTTCCTCTCCTGGGTTTCTCTAGCTGCTTTCTCTCATTTGCAATTATTTTTTCTTCCTTCTTCTTTCAGATCTTCTTCATTTTCTTCCTCATTTCTCTTTCTCTTCTACTCCATCTTCCTTCTCCATCTTTCCTTGTGCAAATTTGCGACGAAAGGGACCATTTTTTTGGAGTGAAAAGATAGAGCACAAGTCTTGAAAGCAACTATCTTGGGATTTAGACATTGTCGTCCAGTTATCTCAATCGATGGTACATTTCTTAGAGGAGTATACAAAGGTGTC
>JAXGGT010039522.1:0-12369 GCA_035583425.1 Marsdenia floribunda
TATATATATATGTATATATATCTATATATTAAATATGTGCACGCACACATATATATCTCTGTACTAAATGTTTGCATGCATAAAGGTAGTAGCCTTTATTAGGTTTCGTTTTCCAAGATGATAGATTTTTTCTAAGATAATGTGTATATATCAGTGTGCATTTTTATATATTTGATGCTTCATAAATGTTGTATCTCAAATGCCAATTAACATAACAATAAATTGGTAACATCATAAATAATTGAAGGAATTAAGAAGGGTGTTTTTAATATAAAATTCATGTATTAAATAAAAAGGTTTACAAACCAACTTGATCCTTACGGATAATTTTTCTTTTTAAATTAATCACATTCCATGTTCTAGCTAACTCTCTACTTTTCCTGTCTTAAAGTTTATAACTTTCATTGCCATGAGCTTTCTTCATAATGTACAATCCTTCCCATGTTTGATCTAACTTTTGTGAAGGCTCTTATCGACTAACATCATTTTTTTCTAAGTACCAAATCGTCTTGGACAAAATATCTAGCATGCATATTTTTATCATGATACATGGCTTGCAAGAGTTTGTAATGTGCTTCCTTCTTGGCTGCATTAGCTCGAATATTTTCAATCAAATTCAAATTCTCAACAAGTCTTTGATCATTAGAGATTTCATCCCAAAAATATATTCGTGAAGAAGGACTTCCAATTTCCGCTGGAACACTGCTTCTATTCCAAAACATAGATTGAATGGAGTGGGTGAGCCCAGTACAGGTTATTCCAAAGAAGACAAACATCACAGTTGTCAAAAATGAGAAGAATGAACTTATCCCTACTAGAGTGCAAAACAGCTCGAGAGTTTGTATCGATTATAGTAGATTAAACTAGGCTACTAAATCACACTTTTGTTTATTGGATGGATTTTTAAGTTATCACCAGATTCATATAACCCCAGAGGACCAGGAAAAGACCATATTTACTTGCCTATTTGGTACATTTGCATATAGAAGGATGCCTTTTGGACTTTGCAATGCTCCAGGTACCTTCCAGCGATGTATGGTTAATATTTTCTCTGATCTTTTGGAACATTGTATGGAAGTATTCATAGATGACTTTACTATTTATGGGACCTCCTTTGATGAATGTTTAGATAACTTAGAAGCTGTTTTGCAGAGGTGCATTGAAAAGAATTTGGTGTTGAATTTTGAGAAGTGTCACTTCATGGTAGAGCAGAGAATTGTGTTAGGACATGTTATTTCTAAGGATGATATTCGAGTAGATAAGTCTAAGGTTGATATTATTGCTTCTTTATCTTATTCTACTTGCATACGGGATGTGAGTTCTTTTCTTGGTCATGCAGGTTTCTATATGAGATTCATCAAAGATTTCAGTAAGATTGCATTTCCTCTTTCATGATTATTATAGAAGGAAGCTAATTTTATCTTTGATGACACCTGCAAGGCATCGTTTGATGAGTTGAAAAGGAGACTCACTTCCTCACCTATCATTCAACCACCAAGATGGGACTTTCCCTTTGAATTGATGTGTGATGCCTCAAATTTTGCTATGGGGGTAGTTTTATCCCAAAGGGTGGGCAGAGTTTTTCATGTGATAGCATATGCTTCTAGAACTTTGGATTCTGCTTAAGCCAACTACACCACTGCAGAAAAGGAGTTTTTAGTTGTAGTGTTTGTTTTAGATAAATTTCGTCCTTATTTACTTGGTGATAAAGTGGTTGTTTACACTGATCATGCAGCTTTAAAGTTCTTGCCGAAGAAACCTGAAGCAAAACTAAGACTCATATGCTAGATGCTACTTCTCCAAGAATTTGACATTGAGATTAGAGACAAAAGTGGGGCAAAGAATCTGGTGGCAGATCATGTGAGTAGGATCATTCAACACTCTGATGATTTAGATCAAATACCCCTCAGAGATACTGATGATGCAATCAGCCCGCGAACCGAAAGTTAAAGATCGAATAAAGTTGAAAGAATAGACAGAAGATCACCAACCTTTGAATTGAAGATGGAGAATCACTTATAATCCAAAGATGAAGTTGATATATTTGAGAAGAAATGTTGAATCGGCTACCATCTAAAAAACAAGGCAAAGTGGAGAGAGTGTCTCATTTTTTGCCCCTCCAAAGAGATTAATCAGTAGGAGATTAAATTGTGTTATATTTATTGAGAAAAAGCATTACTTTTCTTGGCCCCCCAAGTATAAGAAGCTTGTAAGACAAGTTTGTGGGTTAAGCTTGTAGGACAAGTAATATTTGTTTCTTGTAAGGCAAGCTTTTGTAATATTTTTTCTGTATTGACCTTTGACTAGTCAAAATATATTTGTAGGATTAATATTTATAATCTTGAGAGGAAAATTTTGTTGGTCGAGGTGACTTGACCTCGTCTTGATCTCACCTTTTTACCTTGTCAATTTGGCATTTCACCTTGCTTGTCAAGGTAAGAGTTCGCCTTTTCTAGTGAGGTGAGGTGATTGAGTGAGCTGGTAATTACAGCTGTCGATTTCATTCTGCTAGGTGTCATTTTATCTTCAGTGGCCCCCTCCACTCTCAAATAAAATATATTATTTTTTGAGAGTGGATATTAAATATTTAGTTGGGTATTACCAGGTGTCTTCTCCCCAACAAAAGAATAAAGAAGTATATATTCAAATAAAACTTCTTTAAATTGTAACTTACTCCTTCCCTCCTTTTCGAAACTGCCTCTTAGTCTTCCATATTTCATTTTGTTAGATTCTTGAGCGCTCAGATTGTTATCGAGGCTTGGATACAACTAGTCTTCTTTTATTGTTCTTGTTCATAGTTCTTGTCATTTTCATTTTTCAAGAATTTTGAAAGCCTCATTTTGTATTTTTCAGATGACGGTTTAGTTCTACCAAAGCAGGAAGCTTTCATCGACCAGTTCATTCTTCAAGGTATACATCTTCTTCGAGTCTTCCTCTGGGGGTTTCTCTTTCAATGTATATAGAATGGGTAAGAAATCTGTAGGTGTAAAAATCCCTAGGGCTTTCGATCGCTTGACTCTGATCTTGTATGAAAAATTTTCTGATGGGTCGCATATTTGCAAGGATTTCCAAAGGATTCTTTGTAGAGTATGTGATAAATGGGTGATGGAGATAAGAGAAATTCCCTGTGAATCTTTAGGATATTCTGCTAACATGATTTTGCCACTTGAAACTCATATGGTAGACTGTACTAATGTTAACTTATTATCCCAAATAATCGATGAAGACTTGTCTACTAACCTGAATTTTCACCATCTGATCTCCAGGGGGAAATCGGCTGGTGATAGTGCGCAAACCATAAGTTCCCAAGATAGTGAGGTAGGAACCTCTGATGTTCGAAGGAATACTTTTGTCGTATTTCTCTTAACTAATAATGCAGCTTCTAAGGGGGGAGGTTATAGAGTTAGTTGTGAAATATAATATTGATCTAACCAAATATAGGTTGTATAGAATGGATGAGGTGAAACGCATGTCCACCATTCTTGTCCCCATTCCTTTAGCATACTTCTATGCAGGGTTGAGATTACCCGTCGACCCTTTTATAGATGAAGTTTTTGATATCTGTCATAGTGAACCTGCATGGTTTCATCCCAATGCCATTCGGTATATGACCTGTTTTATGGCTTTATGTCGTCGTTTATGTACTGAACCATCCGTTCTTTTATTTCTGTACTATTTTGTCTTGATGAAAGCTTCTGATGGAGTCATATCTGTGAGACCAAATAGGGCAAAAGTTTCTCTTTTTAATGCCATGCCTGTAAAAGTAACTTGGAGAAACAAATGGGTTGCTGTTAAGTCTTCAAACGGATTTCCTTTCAGTCCTCTCATTCAATCTTTCATTGTTCTTGTGTATGAGGGGTATGAGTTTTCTCCTGAAGAAGAGTTATTCATCTCTACCATTGAAGGAGTCTTAGGAGATAATTGTATCAATCAGTAATTATTCTTTTCTCATTAGCATTGTCTATCTGAAGAAAGTTTAGAAGATGTAGGAATAGGAAGTTCTGAGACTCGTAGATCCATATTAGGAATTGATGAAGACATTGAATACCCACTTTGGACACTCCATCTAGAAAGGAAGTTAAGCAATGAATGCCCTTTATGTACTGCTGCAAAGAAGTTTGTTTGCACTCCATCTTTTGGTACTTTGATGATAATCCTCTCTTTTTATATGACTCTTCCCTTGATGAAATCGTGCTGACTTATGCTCTTTCTATTGTAGCTGAGATGGATTACTCTGCTGTGTCTGCAAAGAGACTTGCTGATTTGAGAATTAGACAATCAAGATTATCTGCTCAAGATAAGAACATTCCACTGGCTGTTGGCAAAAAATAGGATGTCAGACTGGCTAAAGAAGTTAAGGCCATTGTTGTTGAAGAAGTTAAAACTTCTGAGAAGAAAGCCTCCAAGAAGAAAGCTGCCAGTAAGAAGGTTGTTGTTGAAGAACAACCTGCTAAAGAGGTGCAAGGGTCTATGTTTGTCCCATATAGACCAATGACTAGTAAGTACATTGGTATCTCTTTTGATTGTTGTCTTCATGATGTTCTCATCATTGCTATTTACTGATAATCTTTCCTTTTGGTCATTAGGAGGACAAAAAGCCAAGAAAGTTCAGTCTTCAAAAAAAGAGAGTGCTAAGAAAAGGAATTTGGTTATTTCCTCTAAGACTGAATATGAAGACGTTACTCCTTTAATCAAAAGGATTAAGGGAGTAGTTCTGCTTCATTGAAGAAAGGTGATGTTGAAGAAAGGACTGAGCCTAGTCCTATTATGTTTGAAAAAGAAACCTTTTTGGAAGAAAACATTAATGTCCCTTCCCTTCCATCACCAAAACAAACTGTTTTTGAATTTCCATCCCTTGTTCCTTTTGTAAGTCCCATGTCCGTCACTTTACAAAGTCTGGAAAAAGGAAAAGCTCCTGTGCATGATCCAACTAAGATAGCTAGTTGGCCTAAGACTGGTTTTAAGTTGCCAACTGATCCTCATGGTTGGACAATGTTGAGAGATGAAATAATCAAGTCTGCTCCAGCCATCAAGAATTTAGATTTGAATTCTTCCCAAGCTAAAACTCAGTTAGGAATTAGCATTATATCCCAAGCTGTTGATATTGATACTTTGACTAAATTGCAAGAAAAGGAAGCTGAAGAGATTGGCAATGAGGCTGGAATTTTGCTGACTTTGGTAAGTAATTACCATCTCTTTTTTTCTTCTCAGATTTGTATCTCAGATAGACATATGTCATATTGAAAATTAACCATTCTTTTAAATGTAGTTTAACTCTTGTCTTGTGAAATTGTATGATTTGGCTACTGAGAATGCCTTTGTTTCAAGACAGAAGAATTTTCTGTCCACAAAACTTGAACAAGCTGAGGCTGAAATAAGTAAATTGAAAGCAGAGATAGAAGAGAAAGGTAAACAAACTGTTGCTTTTTCTGCTATTGAAGTTGAGAGGGATTCTTGGAAGTTGAAAGTAATTAAGAAAGATATGAAAATTAATGAATTATTGTCTGAGAAGAGTAAATGGGTGGTTGAGGAAACCAAATTGAGACAAGATTTGACTGAGTTGTCTAATAAGTAGGATGAGTGGATGAATGGTTTAGAGGAAGTAAAATTAGAAAATTTGAAGCTTGTTAAGGAGAATGAGGATTTGAAAGAGTCTCATGCAAAATTGTTTGATGAGTGTACCTCTTTGAAGTCTCAGCTGGAAGCAATAATTTCTGAATTTGTGAAGAATCAAGCCACTGAGGAATTTCGAACATCTCAAGCTTATGTTGATGAATTGAATAGTACGGCTGCTGGCTATGTCAATAAAGGAGCAGCTGACATCATTAGGCAAATATAGCCTTTGATTCCAGATAAGACAGTTTTAGTGAGAGCTTTCTTGGAACCATTTGGATGTGAGGAGGCCAGAAAAGGTGCTACTTTTGTTCCTTTTCTTGATGAGGATCTTGAGTCTTTGGCCAGAGAAAATGCTCGAGAAGGTCGAACTTGGGTGGTTCCAGAAGCTATGGTCCCTAGTTTTTGGGACCTTGTAGAAGATAATTTGCCAGCAATATCAACACAAGAACTTTTTGGAGGTGAGCAAGAATTTATTGATCCAAGTCAATCATTGGTGCCTTATGAAAATCCTATTTTAATCTTAGGAGAATCTTCATCAATTGCTCTTCTTGCTCAAGTCCTTTAAATCAAAATGTTGTAGAGGCAAATCCAAATGTTAAAGCATCAATGTCAACTGATCCTACCTCTACTACTGATCCTGAGAGTTCTCCTGATGAAGCTACTGTTTGAGCTTATAATCTTGATGTTGTTTTCATTTGAACTGTCTTTTTGTTGACCTTTTCCTTTGTTTTGAACAATCTGAGACACTTATATACTGTTATAACTTTTGAACAATTGTTTTGTAGTTTTCATAGCTGCTCAAACTTTCTTGGGTAGTTAGTCTAATATAGAAGTACTTTGACTTCACTTTTTAAGTTTCTTCCTGAATTTTTATTTCAGTACGTGAACTTATAAAAATAAGCACTTAAAGTGCATATTCATAGAATATCATGTGCACATGAAGTATGAGGTTTAAGAAATAAACCTCAAAGGTGGAATTGTATTTAAATTCCACAAAGTTTGAATTGAGATTATTTTTAAATCTCATATGAAAGTGAGGTATATTTAAGCCTCAGGGAGGTATATTTAAGCCTCCAAAAAGTGGAATTATATTTAAACTCCATATGTCCGAACTGAGATTGTATTTAAATCTCATCCTGAAATTATATTTAAATTTCAGTTGTTCGAACTGAGATTATATTTAAATCTAAAATGAAAGTGAGGTATATTTAAGCACCAGGGAGGTATATTTAAGCCTCCAAAATGTGGAATTATATTTAAACTCTATATGTCTGAACTGAGATTGTATTTAAATCTCATCCTTAAATTATATTTAAATTTCAGTTGTTCGAATTGAGATTTATTTAAATCTCATATGAAAGTGAGGTATATTTAAGCCTCAGGGAGGTATATTTAAGCCTCCCAAATGTGGAATTATATTTAAACTCCAAATGTGATATCACATATAATATACAGAATGTCTTTTTACTGATAGTACTTCTTCAAGTGATCTGCATGCCAAGGATGCATTAATTGATTACCATCTGCTCTGGCAAGAATATAGGTCCCAGGTTTGACAACGTTCACAATCTAGTAAGGTCCTTCCCGATTTGGAGTCAACTTATTTTTCTCAAATTTTTGAGCAGTGACTTCGATTTTTCGAAGTACCCATTCTCCAATAGCAAAAGATCTTTGATTGACTTTTTGATCATGAAAGAACTTAGTCTTTTGACGATATGCTTTCATCTTCATTTGCGAGATTTGTCTTCTTTCCTCTAAGAGACCCAAATCAATCTTTCAAGAAGAAGAATTATAATAAGGAGTATATTCTTGTATACGGTATGTGCTGATCATTGTTTCTGCTGGTGAGACAGCTTCATTTCCATATACAAGTGCAAATGGAGTTTCTCCTGTTGGCCCCTGGATTGTTGTTCTGACTAACCATAAAACAGAATATAACTCATCAACCCAATTCTTGGATTTATTAGCCAAATTCTTCTTCAGAGAATTTAAAATTAATTTGTTGGCTACTTCTGTTTCTCCATTTCCTTGAGGATGAGCTACTGATGACTTCCAATGCTTAATATTTAATCTGTCACATTCATCCATAAATCTTGTAGAAAATTGTACTCCATGGTCAGTTACCACAACAGGGGAACCAAAAGCGGCATAATATATAGTCATAGAAGAATGTCAGAATATTTTCCTCTGTAGGTCGAGCCAATGGTTTTGCTTCAATCTATTTAGAAAAATAATCAACTGCCACTACTAAGTGTTCCATTCCAAATCTTGCTCTTGGAAATTTTCTCATTAAATCCATTCCCCACATATCAAAAGGTCATATAGGAACTATTGGAGTTTGTGGAGTTGATGGTAATCTTGGTAAAGAACCATAAAATTGACAGCTCTTGCAATAACGAACTAATTGTTCCGCATCTTGATAGAGAGCTGGCCAATAATATCCCTGATGAATAATTCTTTGTGCTAAAGATCTTGCACCAGGATGACCACCACATATACCCTCATGAATTTCTTTAAGCAATGATTAAGTCAGATTTGGTTCAACACACTTCAATAAAGGTTTAGAGAATGATCTTCTACATAATTTCCCATTGTGGATCAAGTATCAAGCAGATTGTTTTCAAATTTTTTGTGCTCGAATAGGATCATCAGCTAATATATCTCTTTTTATTAGCTTTTCATTTCATCAATCCATGAGGATGTTACTTCAAATATGCTTAGAAGATGAGGATCGTATGCTATAGCATGCTAAAATCTCTCTTCTAACTCATAATTATTTTTATTGGGTTGATCACCCAAAGCTACTTTAGAGATATGATCAGCAAGGGAATTTTCTTTACGATCAATTTTTTCAATATCAAGATGCTCAAATTTACAAATTAATGCTTTAACCATCTCTAAATAAAGTAAAAGAGTAGTAGAGTGAGTTGAGAACTCACCTTGCATTTGTCTGACTGCGAGCTGAAAATCACTTTTTACGGAGAGGCATTTGATGTGCAAATATTCCGCCCATTGTAATCCCGCTATAAGTGCTTCATATTCAGCTTCATTGTTAGACAAATTAAAATTTAGAATTATGCTTTTCGTTTCTACATATTCCAAAGATGGAGATTATAGTACCAAACCAACTCCTACCCCTTTCTTGTTAACTGACCCGTCAACAAATAAATTCCATTTGGGTAGTTGGACTACTTCCGATGGAATTTCTGATGGAGCAGGTGGGGATTTTTCATTGATTTGATCATTTTTCTAGAAAGATGTTTCGGCTAAAAAATCAACCAAAGTTTGTGCCTTAATGGCAGTCCTTGGAGTAAATGTAATATCATTACCACTTAATTCAATAAATCATTTCAATAGTTGGCCAAATTGGTCCAACTTATGAAATATTTGTCTTAGTGGCATATGTGTGTATACCGTGATAGGATGAGCTTCAAAGTAAGCCCGTAATTTACGAGCTGAGATGACCAGCGAGTAAGCTAATTTTTTTATATTAGGGTACCTGGATTCAGGTCCATTCAGAACTTTGCTTACATAATAGACTGGAAATTGTTTGTTCTCAACCTCTCTTAGTAACACAGAAGCTACTGCTAAATCCACAGCAGCTAAGTAGATGAAATGATGCTCTCCAGTGCGAGGTGAGTTGAGAAGTGGTGGACTTCCAAGATATTGTTTGAGCTCCTCCCAAGCGAATTGACACTCGGCTGTATATTTAAATTCTCGAGCTGACCCCTTTAGCACTTTAAAGAAAGGAAGACATTTCTCAACTGACTTAGAAATGAATCTTCCCAAAGCAACCAGGCAGCCATTTATACGCTGCATAATTTTTACACAACTTGGCTCTTTCATGGCTAAGAGAGCTGAAATCTTTTCTGGGTTAGCTTTAATCCTCTCTCTGTGACCATAAATCCAAGAAATTTCTCAGATTTAACCCTAAAGGTGCACTTATTAGGATTGAGCTTCATGTGAAAGGCATCAAGAGTGGCAAAAACTTCCTTTAAATCATCAAGATGAGAGGAACCTATTTTAGTTTTGATAATCATATCATCAACATAGGCTTCCACGTTCTTGTCAATATGTGGTGACAAAATTATGTTCACCATCCTTTGATAGGTTACTCTAGCATTTTTCAACGCAAATGGCATAACATTATAACAATAAATCCCTTGTGCTACTCGAAAAGCAGTATGTACTTTATCTTCCTCTTTCATCTTAATTTGATGATAACCGGAAAAAGCATCGAAGTAGCTTAAGCACCCAAATCCAACAGTTGAATTAACCAAAGCATCGATCCTAGGCAATGGATAGCAATCTTTCGGACATACCTTGTTGAGATAAGTAGAATCAACACACATCCACCATTTTCCATTTGCCTTTTTGACCATAACAACATTTGCAAGCCAAGCAGGATAATAAATTTCTTTGATAAAGTTGGCTTCTAAAAGCTTACCAACTTCAGATTGCATAGCACTTTCCTTTTCCGGTCCAAATTTCTGAGACTTTTGTTGCACAGGAACATATTTTGGGTCGATATTTAAATGGTGGACAACAAACTCTTCAGAAATTCCAACCATATCCAAAGTTTGCCAAGTAAAGAGATGTTTGTTGACCTTCAAGAAATTTTCAATTTCCGATTGTTCTTCTTGTGCCAATTCAGCTCCAATCTTTACTTTTTGCTCAGGGAATTGAGAGTTAATGATCACTTCATGATATTCTTTCTTTTTTTGAATCTTTCTCAGCTTCCAAGGTGAAAAGGTGAGCTGACAGCGTGACTTCAATCTCCATATGGTCAATAGGTATAGGTGTACCTGACTGATGTTTCTTTTTTAATTGGACCAGATATTCCAATAAATGACGAGGATTACTCTCAAGAGTGGCAATGCCTTGAGTTATGGGAAACTTCACACGTTGATATGGCATGGAAACCACCATATCAAAGATGACTTGTGATGGTGCTCCTAAAATAGCATTGTAGGAAGACTTGACATCCACCACATAGAATTTGATTTATTCTGATCGAAGTCGGCTAGATTTGCCCAAAGTAACCCTGAGTTCGATTGTACCTTTTACAACAATTTTTTGTGAAGTGAACCCCTCAAGGTGGGTCCCACTAGGCTTGATATTCTTGTCTTCTAGTCCCATTTCTTGGAAACATGTGTAGAGCAAGATGTCTTTGGAGGCACCTATATCAATGCGGACTCGCTTGACCATACATTTGTCCATCTCAGGTGAAGTCACAGTAATTTCTAATGTGATGGGATTTCTCCTTGCTTCCACATCAAGGGCAAACTTAGATTGTGAGAAAGAAATATGCTCTTCATGGTCAGCATACTCACAAATCATAAATGTCTTTTCAGAGCATGAATTTATTTTTTGAGTTGAGATATTGAATGTATTTTGAGAGAAATTATGTTGATTACCCTTTCTCTGGCTGAGCGAGTGAGGTCACCTCAATTCGTGTGCTCATCTTTCTCAGTTTGACTTCTCAGGTCAGCCCGATACTCTGACAAGTATCCTTCTTGAAGTAACCTTTCAATAGCTCGATTCAACTGCATGCAATTTTCAGTTGTGTGTCCATAATCTTTATGGAAAGCAAAATATTTCGTTCGATCCCTGGTATCCTTTGAGTAAGGATTTAAGGGCATCGGATCTTGAACTCCATATTTCTCCTTTATGGTTGTGATCAAACTTTCCCTTGGCACTGTGAGTGGAGTAGCTGGCTCAATCTTTCGAGTCCTATTTTTACCTTTTTTTGTTTGCTTTGAAACCAGGACTCTTATTGGCTTTGAACTCTCTTTCTGATTGTTTATTCTTGTTCCTGGAATCTGATTTGCTCCCACTAACATCTTCTCCAAAAGCCACTTTTCTTGCTACGTCAAACATCTCACCCAAAGTCTTAGGTTTCCTCAATTGTAATTCAGTGAGCAAGGCAGGAGAATTGTAACCTCCTTCAAAACATGTCAAAACTGTGTCTTCACTGATTCCTTCAATTTCATCATATACTCTTTTGAATCGTTCAAGATAGGAGAGAAGTGACTCTCCCTCTTGCTGTTTGACATTAGTAAGATCACCTCACGTCTTGGGAATTGTTCCAACCATAATTTGTCAAGAAATTTCTTTTCCAAAAATGACCAAGAATCAATAGAATCAGATTTAAGCAAGGTGAACCAAGTCAAAGCTTTTTCCGACAATGTACTTAGAAAAGCTCGACACAATAAGGGTTTTTGCCAACTTTAACCCCATTTTTAACATATACTCCGTGAATAACCCAGTTTGAAAACTATGGAAATTTCTAGCCTAAACGCACACGGTGTGTGCGTTATTGCATAGTAAAACACACCCCAAATATGCGTTTTTCATCGATTTAAAATTAAAAAAAAAAAAAATTCCACGTGCACAGTAAAACGCACACGTCACGTGCGTTATTGCCCAGTCACCCACTTAACGCACGCCATTTGTGCATTGTCCATGTCAGCGTTAAAACGCAGCCAGCATGTGCGTTGTACATTAGATTCACCGAAGGAAGAAACGCACTCCTTGTGTGCATTACCACCTTTACCAATTTTGCTCGCCTCCTTTCCTTTTTTTTTTTTTTTTTCTCTTTCCTCATTTCTATTTTCTTTCTCTCTTGCGGGTTTCTTCCTTCCTTCCTCTGCAATTTCTTTCTTCCTCCATTTTTTTTCTTCCCTCTTAGAAAATCTTCTCCATTTTCTTCCTCATTTCTTTTTCTCTTCTACTCCATCTTCCTTGTGCAGA
>JAXGGT010039637.1:0-12356 GCA_035583425.1 Marsdenia floribunda
TTTTTTATAATAATTATTACAAAATTTACATGAAATTTTATTTTTTAAAATAAATGATTAATACATGGTGACGTATTAAATATTAATATAAACAGAAGAAAATGTAATAAGAAATTCTTGTTCGTGGTCGAACAAACCATTAGCCATAACCACAGCACATTTCCCCGTATTCCTTCCCTGAGTTGGGTATATTTATAATATATATATATATATATATATAATTATATATCGTAGGATGTTTTCTCAAAAGTCTCTCCCTCCACATTCTACTGTACAGTGTGACAGCGCCACTGTGAAAAGCAAGAGAAGGCAACAAAAAAGGGAAGTGCCCAAAGAAATGTACTGTCTGGGTCTGGCTCGTCACTCGTCAGTAATGGTGGGATTATGAATCATGTAACCATAATCATAAATATTGACATCAAAGGGAATATATATTTTCTTCTTCCTTAACGGTCTCTTCAGTCTGCAGTCTAGTAGTTCTTTACGAATTGCTGCGGGTTATTGAGTGGAGTGGGTTGATGGTTCGCTTCAGTTTCTAAGCAAAAGCTAACTTCTGACGTCTATTCCCACGTTCCGTCTCTCTCTCTCTCTCTCTCTTTTTTTCCCCTTTCTTTCTCTACAAATACCATACAACCCATCTTCACGTTTCTTTTTCTTTTAGAGTTCTGGTTAAGACACGCTGGTTTCTCAACTGTAGTACGTTTTCTTGAATTTTGGCATATTGTGTTTAAAGTTCAAGTCTTTGTTGCCATTAATACAATCCATTTTGGGTTGTTCTATTTTTGTATTCCCTCTCTCTCTCTTTCTCTTTCTCTTCTTCCCTTTTAGTAGGACAAATTTCTGCGAAAAAGGTTAGAAAAGAAATAAAGTTGTTATAGGCTCATCTTGTTTTTCTTTTAAAAGGGCCACTCTGTTTACCATCGGGAATTGTTTTGCTCCTCTGGGACTTGGGAAATAGGAGATGGGTTCATTGAGTTGCGCTAAGTGGAGTGTTCTTTATCTACTCTGTTATTTGTTTCTTGCGATGATAAGCCGTTCTGCTTCTTCTTCTTCAGCGGTAAAATTGGTTTTCTTTTTAATTTTATTCTTTTGCTGGCACTTGGAAAATGATACTATTAGTTAGGTGTTTTGTGAATCTTTGTCTTGTGTTTTGGTATCTTTTGAGGAATCAATCGCTTTCCCATTGATGACTGTTCTATGGTTGCAGTTGTACGTGGTTTACATGGGCGCCAAGGAGAACGATGACCCAGATGATATTGTCAAGCGAAATCACCAAATGCTTACTGATATTCACCAAGGAAGGTAAATCTACTTTATTTTTTTCTCCCCACTTTTTCTTGGTTTAGTTCTTGTTTTCATGAATGAATATGTGTAAATACAGTGTTGAGCAAGCCAAGGCCTCTCATGTGTATAGTTACAGACATGGTTTCAGAGGTTTTGCAGCCAAGTTGACAGAAGGACAAGCTGATGAAGTTTCCAGTAAGCCACACTCCAATTCCCTTTTCTGAGCTTTTGCTTTCCATTAGTACTGATTCAGACCACATGCTCTTCTGAATAGTAAAAAGTCTTTCTGAGGTAAATATGCGTGGGGGAAGGGGGATAGAGATTCATTATTGTGGCTAATTTTGGTATTACTTGTGTCGGTCACACTAAAACAGAAATGTCTGGAGTGGTATCAGTATTTCCCAATAGGAGGAGAACTCTGCACACTACTCATTCATGGGACTTTATGGGCCTCAGTGGTGAAGAAACTATGGAAATCCCAGGATATTCTACCAAGAACCAAGTGAATGTCATTATTGGTTTTATTGATACAGGTCAGTTTCTGATACTTTACCTTTCACTGGAGTAGTTGGTAATTAATAAAAAAATGGAAATTATTCAAGATCTATTATTTACATTATTTGAGAAATAAACTTCAAGGAGGAGGGGTTAGTAGTAAGTAATAGCAAGAACTGTTAATGGCAGACTAGTTTTCATTACTATAAATTACTGCGTACGGACCAATTATTACTAGTATTGCTAATTTGCACTAGGATGTTTATGCAACAGGAATTTGGCCTGAATCCCCAAGTTTCAATGACGATGGAATGCCTCCAGTGCCAAAAGGATGGAAAGGAGAATGCCAGTCAGGGGAAGGATTCAATGCATCGACGTGCAATAGGTCTTCTTCAAGATTCTCCAATCCTGCCACTTAGTTCTTGAATTCTTTCGATTTGTTCATGGCATCGTGATAGGCATGTGAAATTTTCTGCCTGCAGGAAAGTTATAGGTGCAAAGTATTATTACAGTGGCTATCATGCAGAAGAAGAGTCAGGGAAGACCATCTCCTTTACGTCTCCCAGGGACAGCTCAGGTCATGGCTCTCACACAGCCTCAACTGCTGCTGGTCGTTATGTCGACAACATGAATTATAAAGGGTTAGCAGCAGGGGGAGCCAGGGGAGGTGCACCCATGGCCAGGATTGCAGCATACAAGACTTGCTGGAGCTCTGGTTGCTACGATGTTGATCTTTTGGCAGCTTTTGATGATGCTATTAGAGATGGGGTTCACGTCCTGTCTTTATCTTTGGGTCCCGAAGCTCCCCAGGGAGATTACTTCAATGATGCCATTTCTGTGGGATCATTCCATGCAGTCAGTCATGGAATAGTTGTGGTTGCATCAGTTGGAAATGAAGGAAACACTGGATCTGCAACAAATCTTGCTCCATGGATGATCACAGTTGCTGCTAGTTCAACCGACAGAGAATTTACATCTGATATCATACTGGGAAATGGAGCTCGCTTGAAGGTACAGACTGCCTATTTATTATAAGTGGGCAAAAAAAAAAAAAAAAAGTACTGGAAGTGATTAACTCCTGATACTTAACTAACACCTACATACCTGATCATTGATTAGGGTGAAAGTCTAACTCGACTCCAAGTGAATGAACCCACAAAAATCATCTCAGCTGCTGATGCTTATGCTGGTTATTTCACTCCTTATCAATCCAGGTGAAGCAACAGGTACTTACACTATGTGTACAGTATTGGATATTAATGCTGTCCATGGAAGCTTAAAATTATTTCTTCTATCCTCCTGTTCATTCTTCTTGCAGTTACTGCTTAGATAGTTCCCTGAACAGTACAAAGGCAAAAGGGAAGATTTTAGTTTGCCGACATTCTGGAAGCTCAACTGAGTCAAAGCTTTCGAAAAGCATTGTTGTTAAAGAAGCTGGTGGAGTAGGCATGGTGTTAATTGATGAAGCAGACAAGGATGTTGCCATTCCCTTTGTTATCCCTGCAGCAATTGTTGGAAAACAAGTTGGTTATCATGTCCTATCTTACATCAATAGGACACGGTAAAAAACGAAAATTAGCTGTCTTTAATACTCATTAATAAGCTTTCTATAGGTTTAAATTTCAGCTTACTCTCTGTTCTTATATTACAGAAGTCCTGTTTCTAGGATTTTGTCTGCTAAGACTGTATTGGGTTCCCAGCCAGCTCCGAGGGTTGCAGCATTTTCTTCCAAAGGTCCCAATGCCTTAACACCTGAAATTCTAAAGGTAAAACTATTCTGCCCCCCTCCCTTCTAAGAAACTTCTTTTACCTCCTTGGTTACTGAATGAATTTATATTGCAGCCTGATGTTGCTGCTCCTGGATTAAATATCCTGGCAGCTTGGTCACCAGCAATGGCTAAGTTAAAGTTTAACATTTTATCTGGAACTTCCATGGCTTGTCCACATGTTACTGGTATTGTGGCTCTCATAAAAGCTGTACATCCATCTTGGTCACCAACAGCTATTAAATCTGCAATTATGACAACCGGTAAGAAAAGCCTTCATTCTAATTACATGAGCTCATTTATTATGTTATGTTATCACGCAGAATTTCATTTGCATGGAATCTAAAGTCACGAACATTATCAATTCCAGCTTCAGCATTTGACAAGCATCATAAATATATCACGGTAGACCCTGATGGACGAAGAGGGAATGCTTTTGACTATGGCTCTGGGTTTGTGAACCCAACAAAAGTACTTGATCCAGGCCTTGTTTATGATGCAAAACCAGCTGATTATGGAGCATTTCTATGTTCAATTGGTTATGACAAGAGATCACTTCATCTGATCACTGGAGACAACAACAGCACCTGTGATGATCATTCACTTCCCCTGGCATCTGATCTTAATTATCCATCAATCGTCGTGCCCAATCTTAAAGACAGCTTTTCAGTGACTCGAACATTGACAAACGTGGGACGGCCGAGAAGCATTTACAGAGCTGCAGTATCTGCTCCGAGAGGGATTGATGTTAATGTGGTGCCTCGACGAATAGCCTTCGATAGTTATGGACAGAGGATCAACTTCACAGTGAATTTCAAGGTCGCTGCTCCATCAATGGGTTATGTATTTGGATCACTATCCTGGAGGAACAAAAAATCATGGGTAACTTCTCCACTTGTTGTCCGAGTCATGCATTCCAAGTTGGGTTTGAAAATTTAGCTCCTGGAGTTGGGGATCATTGCAGATATAGGCAGTCAAAAATTGATGAAATTCACAAGACAGGACAGAGAGCAAAAAAATTACTATTAATTTTATGGCCTGATTCAAATTCTTTTTCAAAATAGCAAGCGAAGGTATTATTCTCCAATATGTGATATGACTTAAAACATTAAAGGATTATTACTCTGTACATTATTTGTAGCTTGTCAACAATGGTTCTTTCATATTACCCCCATTCGGTACTCAAAAGGGAGAGCACAAGAAACAGAAATTAGACACCAACATAATCCACTTGATTGAACTGATAAATTTAGATTACAAAGTACAATTACTAGTCCAATTTATAAATGGAAATGGAGTAAAAGATAAAACCAAGAAAAAAAGAAGTAGTAATATATATAAACTAATTGAAAATGCACAGTGATGTTTAACAACCACTTCAGATTGAACACAAAGATGGTCTACGACTCTTTTATATGCATCTATATGTACTATTTATAAGATTTAGAAAATAGGATGTTATTTCAACGGTTGGCTGTGAGGAACCATCTCTGAAGGATCAACCAAACCTTCTAAGACAACCAACTCATCTAGGAGTGCTAGCTTCTCTTCTTCCAGAATCTTAATTTCATCTTCAACGTCTTGCAAATCCTTATTCAGTCCACAACTTTCCTCTTCTAAAAGAAGATATTTGCGCCTAAGAGTCCGATAATCATTCCCAGATGACAGAGAAGAGTCTGGCATAGAATCTGAAGTTGATTTATCCTGCTGTTGGAAAATTACTGCAGGGTTGTCATTTAGGAAGCCTCTTTTGGAAGACTTCTGCACCACTTGAAATTGGTGAGCCCCAAGTTCTTGCAATTTGTTTATGCTATCCCCCTGTGCTGGTAATCTGGAAGCTTTTTGTGAGTTTTTCTTTTTTCGGGATTTAGGGACTAAACTCTCCTCAGGTGAAAGCATCCTTTGATCTTGCATCTGTTAAAATGAAAACTAAAGAAACAAATGAACAATCCTAGAAAGGACCACCTTGCAAAGTACACTGCAAACTTTTGTGAAAGTAGCGTAACAAAAGTGGAACCTAAAACAAAATGGGAAATGGATCCCAAACACCTAATATGTATTGCTAACAATGAAAAATTCCTCCAAACACCTCATATGCACTGCTTACCATCAGAAATTCCACCAAACAACTGCAGTTTCAGAGTATTTCTATTGCCTCATATTCCATAACGCTTTTCATCAGCTCAAGTTCTCTACCTACACTCTATTTATCAACAATAATGCTAAAAAATCCAATAGGATTGAAGAAACATAAAAAAGTGCATACAGAGAAACAGAGCTGAAATAAACGTGACTGTCATCAATTTTGTCTTAAGAAACACATGCAGTGTCTCACTTGTATTGTTGGTATCCTTGTATCGTATGCTTATTAGGCCCTGTAACACACCAAGTTTAGAGATGACATTATGTGGATCATGCGTAATATCAAAGATTCATCAGCCAAGTTCACAATAGAAAATCCTCAGCTAAAAATATCAAGTATTAAACATTTAAACTCCACACACTACATGATTAATCACAACTGTAGGTAAATTTTATCTTTAATTGATTAAAATCATGAGAAATTTTTAACCTAATTCAGAACTATAAGTCAATTATGAAACTAAACAATGAATAACATACAGCTCGCCTGCTGATAGGATAAATAAAAAGCATAAAAAGTATAATTTTTTTTTTTCTGAATTTGACCCGTAAAACATACCAACTCGACAAAAAAGAAAAAAAAAACCATAAAACATGAACCCAGAATGCAAGAAACCTCTAGGAAATTAAGGGCCACCAAAAACAAAGAAGCGCTTCAAGAAATTCTTAGAAATTTATCTCACAGAAAAACTCAGTACAAGACCAGCTTCCGCAAAAGACTTAGAATTCGAGCAAAATAACTGTAATTAACTGAGCAGAGAAGCTAAATTAAATTAAATTTAAGCGTAATTAATTCAATTGTTTACCAGAATTTGGAAGCGAAAAGAGGATTAAACCTTGGTAGTTTCTGATTCTGAGTATAAGATAGAAAGGGAAAGCGTCTAAAGGGGTTCAAGTATCCCCTCAGCCGTCATCTCTTTTTTCCTTCCTTAAATTTTTAAAGTGTGTATTTTTAAATATTTACATAAATATTAAGAAAAAAGTTTAAATTTAAACTTTTTGTTACAAGTTCGAAAAACATAAATTTTTTTTTAATTTAATATTTATTAGATAAATATTAAAAAATATTTTTTTAAAATTAAATTAAAAAATGAGTTTTTTTTCCCCCAAAAAAATAATAACATGAACCCTAAATTATATAAAAATATTTTTAAACAAATTATTTTTTACAAAATAAAACTATATATATATATATATAAATTCTATAATATGATCTGTCAAAATTATTTATTTTTTTTAACAAGAATAACTTTAACAAAAAATTATTTGTACTCTAGCTGTACTATTTTAATACTTTGGCTGGATTAGAATTAAACCAATCTATTTAAAATGGTAAATGTTTAGTGGCTTTGCATTTAAGTTCTTTTTTCCCTTAATTAATTCCTCTCATTATTTCTGCTAAGATACATCCACATGTAAAAGATTTAGGATTGATATTTTTAAAATAATATATATTGTATATTTAATATATTTAATAAAATGACTTAGTTCAATTAGTAATAATCAGCACATAATTCAAGAGTAACGAGTTGGAGTCATTAACCCAGAAACTTGAGGATGGATGCTTCATTTTACCGCCTTTTTTTTTTTTTTTTTTGGTGATATATGAGATTACAATCATTCGCATGAAGCGAAGGTTACAAACCAAAATATAATAATTTGTAAAGGCATCCTTGTTCTATTAGAGGAACATATATATAAACATAAAACGAAATTAAAAATGACACAACCTTCATATCAAAATACCACAATCCAAAATAATCCAGAGTATTTTCATCATCCACATAGATCAAAATACATGGTTTAACACATCAAGTACAGCATATCAATAATATAGATCAAGACACATTGTTAGATACATCAGTTGCAACATTCTCTGCAACAATTTGAGTCACTTCAGCAGTACCAGCAGCATCTAGCGCATCTTCTTCAGCATCTTTGTTTTCATCTTCTTCGTCACGAGATGCCTCAAGGGTAGGAAAAATATCAAAATATTTTTCATTATCAAAACCCTCCTCCCAAGGTAGGACATATGCTCTAGTCTTTTCGGAATTCAAATATACTGGAACTCAGCATCATATTCGGGCAACTTTTCTTTCACATATTCTCGTGCAGTTTCAAATGACTCCTTAGCTGTAGTAAAGTTCATTCGCATGTAGAGGTTCTTGAACTCCTGAGACTTCAGAAAAGTATCTATGCAGAAATCATAAATATCTTTGTTAATGTGGCCTTCCTCGTCTTCATATTTTGCCTTCAGCTCTTTGGTCGAATCCTCCCACCTCTTTCTACAAGCATATTCCCCAAGGTAGCCTTCTTCCCATTTCTTCCTTTTTTGTTCCTCACTTTCTAGCTTGTGCTTCAAGGTAGTTATCTTCTCAATTAATGAAACCACTTTCTTCTCCGCCTCCTCATGTACGTTCTTACTTTCAGAAAGTTCATCTTTCAAAGCCTTTTTTATTAACATCTCCTTATCAATTTTATCCATGACATTTCAAAACCTTTGCAACATTTCTCTTTGATGAAACCAAAGCTGAAAATACAAACATAGTCACTCATTTCGTATTTACAAATAAATAACAACAATAATAAGCAAATACATATATATATATATACACACCTCACAATTTTTCTGTATCCAAGCACCTTCGAATTCCATCCTACCCATTTTCCTATAAGACGCAGCTTCCCCAGGAGGTACACTTTTTGCCATATATTCCTCCCATCCTTCCAGTGAATCAACCCTCTTGTTTGTACAAATATCCCACCTTGGGACAAATATGCTATCTTCCTCTACCTTAGCAGACGAACCTTCCTTTTCAAAACTTCTCCCTTTATCATCCTCATGATTTTTCTTTGAAGTTCCCTTTGATTCTGTTTCCGACAACTCTTCTTTCCTCAACTCTTCTAGACGTCGGATACTTTTACCATAACCTGGCTTTTTAAGCTCCGTCCTTTTTATCGTAGGACCAGAGCTACATGATGCCATATTTTTTCCACCTGAATTCTTTGAAACATCAGCTGATAATGATATAGTATTAACTTGATCTTCTTTAGGCTTCTTAAAAGATATGGATATCTTTGGCTCCTCTCCTTTTTGCCTTTTTACATCACCTCCACGACTCGACCCTAACTTATTGTAAAATACGTTGTCAAAAGAATAACTTCCATGTGGGGGAGGAGAAGTTAACACCTTGTATGAACAAGGATAACACTCACCACCTTCCTTTCATTTTGGAGCTTTCTTCAAGCTACCGTAATCATATTGACCCCAGAAGCTCCTGAAAAAAAAAAAAAAAAAAAGTTTTAGGAAAATAAATCTTAAAACTTTTCCTAACTTATAAAAACATAGCAGCTTGAGACAAGTATATCCATCACATAAAAGATTATATAAAGCTTACTTAAAAGTTTAAAATTAGTATTTCGCTGCCCAGTTAACCCACCAACGTCCAACAAACCTACTGGCCAATCCATACGTACACTCAACCGAAACTCCATTGTATTTAATATAGATATTGTTCTTCTACATTCCTTCAAACCTTCATACCTCTTAAAGAGCTTGTTTCTCGTCTTTCAGGGATAAACTATCTTCTCTTTTACGAAATCTTGATTCTTGATGAAAACAAATTGTTTCTTTCAGCCGTGTATGCTAGTTGGCTAGTCCATAAACTGTATGGAGTTGGATCGACGAGTAAAATAAAAGAAACATCGTCCTTCTTTTGTTTCATACTTTTGAGAAATATAAAAGTAATGACGAATACATCCAAGCAAACACATACACCATGCATTTTACATAACAATATGAAACCAATGATGAGCCTTATTCCATGAGGCATAATTTGACCAAGTTGTAATTTCCAAAATCTTAGGATGTCTTTAAACAATGGACGCAAAGGAAATCTCAAACATGCTCGCATCTGAGCCAAATACACAACTAAACAACCCTTCGGCACTTTATCCGCAAGTGTTTTCGAATAAGGAAACACTATGCCATATTCCTCCCCTATTTCAAAATTCTTTAGCAATAATGCTTCATCACTTTCATCCACTGTTGAATATGTAGTCAAGTATGTTGATGTCCCCAATGCTTTTTCTTTTTCTTCGGATAACTTGATATCTGGTATTGAAGAAGCATATATGACTGATGGTTCAATATATAAATCCCCTACGTCCAAACTCTTATTATCCACATAAGGTAATTCTATCTCCAACCCCCCAACATCTATACACATTCTTCAATTTTTTTCCCAGATTTAGATATTTTACATCCCATGTGTACAACTCTTATTTTTCCAAATTTAAAAATTTCTTTTTCTTGAATAGGAAATGACATATCTTCATCAGTAAAATATCCATCCACACCTTCAACCTCAGAAGAAACCATTACTTCTTTGGATATATTTTCATTACCTTCGACATTCATCCCCATATCTCCTTCATTACCTTTGTCCATACATTCCCTTTCATATGCCTCCATCTTCTCAGATTCAACCTTTTCTTCTTCTCTCTCTGCATATAAGTCATCTTTTGTGTTTTCTACTTTACTTTCACCCTTGAAATTCACAAGCTTATCTACTATCTTATTTAATAGGCTACCATTCGTCTCACCGGAAGAACCCTCATTACTGTCTAAATCTACGTTTATCCTCAACCTCCTTATGTCTTCCGTGTCGATACTACTAAAGCTCATAATGTGCTCAATATAAGATAGTAGTAAGACGAAGAGATTAAATAATACCTGCAAAAGGTTTGGATGCCATGATCAAAATCTGGTAGCTAACGAATCTGAAGGATGAATCTAAGGAAAAGGAGAAAGAAATTACCTGCAACAACAACAATAGATGATGTCAATTTCCAATTCACCAACAGCAAAAAAATAACGTAATTTTCTATACTAGCGATTAAAATCGGTTTTTCCTCTTCGCAAATTTCTTCTATAGTTTTGAGTTTCTCTATGAACAAATGAAAAGGCGCGATTTCCAAGTCCAAGAAAATGAGTTTTCTCTTTTCAATGTTAAGAATGAGAGATTGTAAGTACGAAAAAAAGCATTATGCAATTTTAGTACATTTTTGAATCCGATTCTCAAGACGATGTTAATACTTTATTTGTCGCACCAATTTTTTACCTCTCCCTCTTCCTTTTCATGGTTCTAATTTCTCACTTTACTTTACTTTTTTTTTTTCTCTTCAAATAATATTTAACATTATTGCAGAGTTATTTTATTTTATTTTTTAATGGGCATTTGTGGTAATGAAGGTCCAAATTTGAATATGGGCCTAAGGGTAGTTTAGGCCCATAAAGTAATTTAAGGGCCCATGAAGTAATTTAAAGTCTATTCAGCCCAGGAAAATTTTCATATAATAATATATTAATAAATTGTTTATCTAACATCGTATTTTTATATATTTGATGTATTGACATTCTTTTATTTATACTTGTACTTGTACACAGAAAAAGGTAGGATGTCTGGGACCCTTTGACTTTAATTGTTTTTATTTTTACTTATTTATCCTTTGCTGATTTAAGTCTTGGAGGGGCTTAAGGGTCTTTCCACCCTTTTGGCTTTTGTCTTGCAGAAAAGGTGGTTAAAATTATGTGCTGATTTTAGTAATAATCAGCACATAATTCAAGAGTAATGAGTTGGAGTGATTAACCTAGAAACTTGAGGATCGATGCTTCATTTTACCGCTTTTTTTTTTTCTTTGGTAATATATGAGATTACGATCATTCACATGAAGCGAAGGTTACATACCAATAAATCAAATGGTTAGTGATCATTTTACCGCACATACACAAACAAGAAAAAATACCAATATTAATATATTATGCTGGTTGAACTTCAACCATCATTTACAATAAAAATTTCCTTCGCAGCACCCCTTTTTTTTACCACAATTTTGTTTTTTTCTAAAAGAAAAGACTATGACTCGTTTGTAATATTCTTCCATGACCTAGCCCTTATATAATGAGACCATTTTTTTTTTTTTTTTTTTGTAAGAGATATTTTGAATGAGTCATAATCATAGACGACATTTTTAAATTATGTCTATATTCAAATTAATCATCATTCGAGTCGGATAGATTCTTTTCGAAAGGTAAGCTTTGGTCCTAAATTTTTAAACAGACGCATACGACGACTCGTGACCTTATTTAAGTCATTAGAGCACCTTACCAACCCATTTGTACTTTAGAGTTAATAAGACCATTTAATTACCATTGAAATGTCAATTGCTTGTCTAGTTAGTCACTATTATCAATTTTAATTACGTTTACAAAAAAAAAAAAATTATATATATATATTTGAAATTTTAAAAATTTTTCAGCTTTAACATAATTCGAATTCATAATCTTCTAATATCATAAGTGAAATTAATATTAACTGAATTACAACTTTTCATCTATCATATAATAAATCTTAATTATATATAGGTATATATATAAATAATTTAAAAGTTAAAAAAAAAAAAAAAAAAGGTAAACACAATACTTAGAGTGTTTTTGAATTGGAACTTTTTTTGAGAAAGCTCATTTTTTTTTAAAAAGAATTGAGTTGATTGCGAATAACGATGAGTAAGGTGGGGCCAATGTAAAATGTTGTCTAGTAAGTGGGAAACAAAAATAATATATTTTATTAGTGTAATGATGATTTTTTATTTGAATTATATATATTT
>JAXGGT010039695.1:0-12346 GCA_035583425.1 Marsdenia floribunda
CAATTTGAATAGTTTGGGGATCTATTTCACCAAAAATATAGTTTGGGGACCTTAACCACCAATTGTCAATAGTTTGGAGACTAAATGTGCCAATTTGCCAAAAATTAATATAATATTTTTACTTCTAAAAGAATTAATTTGAAACAATATATATTTATTCATTTCTAAAAAATAATTCTTTTTAAAAAGAAAATGTTACCAAAAAATTCAAATTCACCAATATTTAAAATAAAAATATTATTGATGATTTTAATTTTTAAACTATTTTCGATTAGTTAGTTTATTATTTTTTTTTCTTCTGACATTTTTATCCTCGAACTAAAATTGTTTAAAAAAATTAGTATTTTAAAGGAAAATTTCCAATTTTAGTCCTGTAACTATTTACATTTCTCGAACTTGGTCCTAAATCTTTAAAAATACTTAACTAGATCCTATAACTCTTTTCAAATTCTGAAGTAGGTCATTCCAGACAAAATCCTCCCATTTTCTAGCACTCTCAATCACATGAGATACACATGCCTTCTTTTTTAAGGGTATTTTCGGTAATCTCTTCCATCCCTCAAAAAAAAAAAAAATTATACACTAACTCCCTATTACAGTGAAGTGAAGAAGAGGAAGAAGAAGAAATTTCGGTGGTGGGGAATTAGTTTATAATTTTTTTTTTTTTGAAGGAATGGAAAAGATTACCGAAAATGCCCTAAAAAAAGAGGGCATGTGTATCTTATGTGATTGGAAGTGACGAAAAAAAGGAGGATTTTGGCCGGAAGGACCTACTTCAGAATTCGAAAATAGTTATAGAATATAGTTAGGTATTTTTAAAGATTTAGGACCAAGTTTAAGAAATGTAAATAGTTACAAGACTAAAGTCGAAAATTTTCCTATTTTAAACGAGTAGCAAGTTACATATAAATCCTCTCATACGTACACTTCTAATTATTAAGAAGATAAATGTAATTTCAAATTTGAATAATAAATAAATGAAATTAAAAATAATGGTAAGTTTTTAAATTTTAAATTATTTTATAGTTCAAATAATACATTTATTTTTTCCTATATTAAATAATAAATTTTCATCTATACATTTTACATACTGGTAAATGATTAATTTGCCTAAATATTTTTAATTTTAAAATAAAAATAGTAAAGAAAGGGAACTAAATTATCTAATTAAAAATAGTTTAGAACCCATCTTTAATTAAATATAAACATTTTAAACATTTTGTGATAAATTTAATGCTATATTTTATTTATTTTGTTTTATATTATATGAAATATGGTAATAAAAGGCCCATGATTCAGGCCCATCTCGAATAATTTTATTATAATAACGGCCCATGACTTAGGCCCTAACCCAAAATAGTTTAGATATTTTAGATATTTTATTAACACTAGATTATATTCGTATATACGGTCTGTCTACGGATATCCCACATCGTATTTCTTTATAATTTTTATATTAGTTATACAATATTTATACAGGTACAATTTCCAAGAAAAGGTATGTGATTCAGGACTCCTAACTTTGATTTTTATTTTTAATATCTTAATCATCTGCTGACTTAAGCATCGGAGGAGCCTTAGGGTTTCTTCCACCCTATTTGGCTTTAGTTTTGCAGGTGAAAAAGAGTTGAAGATTGATCAAAGTATTTCAGGAAGGATCGTCCACACATTGTGGAGAGATACTTCCCTTTAGGAATCCTTTATCTGAATCAAAATATTTTATAGAGTTACCATATATTACACAAATAGCTAAAATATAATTAAACAATCTAATGGATGTTGATTTTTTTTTTTTTTTTTTTTTTTTTTTAAAATGGAAATTAGCCAGTTTGATCTTAAAACTGTTTTCAACCAGCCATATTGCTCCTAAAACTATACATTTTACTTTTTAAATCTCAATATTAAATTTAAATTTATAATCTGGTCGCTTAATCTGTATTTTATCCCTTTTTAATTTTAAAAATAAAAAAAAAAACTACTTGATTAAGTCTTAATACTATTTTTGATTAATTAGTTTAATCCTAAATTTTTAATTTAGACTTCTTTAATTCTTATGATATTTTCGAATTTAAGAATTATTCTCTAAGTCAATTTTTTAATATTTTTCAATTTTTATTTAAACAAATAGTAAATTTAAGTATTTCACATCTAAACTCACCTAAAATCAATTTTCTTTATTTTTTTCCCGATTTCCCTTCTAAACTCTTCTTTCTCTTTCTTCATCTCTCTTTTGCAGTCATGGTGGACATTTTACGCTTTTATGCATTCCTTTTTTTGATGAATGATAGATTGTGAGCCTCTGTTTTGATGAGTGTCGAATTCACTTAATTATTTCTTACAAAAACGTTATAATTATAGATAATTTAATAGTGGGGTTGATCACAAAGAGATCTAAAAACTTCAGCAATTTTTAATTTAAAGAACCAAATATGAACAATAGGTTTATATTTTAAGAATTAATAATAGAAAGTATCAATTGTAAAACACATAAATTTATAGAAAAAGACATTCGATTAAGGTATTATATCAATTACAATTCTGTAATTGATCACCGATTAGAATAGAATTCAATTATTTTGTGATAAATTAGTTATATTCATCAAGCTTTGACAACCAATAGATCATTCGATAATTAATCTCAACTACAAGAGATTCGATAATTAATCTCTTACCAAATAATAAACCTAGATAATTTTAATCTTTCGAGTTTAATGAGTTGGCATTAATAAGAATTAGAAAGGCCTAATTGAAGGTCGATAGATAAAGGAAACTAATGACATAAAACACATATATCCATCAACACTCTATCATCCATATCTATAACAAGAGTGGGGAGGAAAGTTAGAAAATCGTTAATTATCACATCCAAACAATAACTAAAAATCACTTTGTTCTTATTATTAACCATTAGTTTTAAAATTACCTGAACAATTACAAATTCAAGATTTTAGATGGTAGAACAATTTAAAGAAAGAATCAATAAACTCTACGAATTTTATCAATAAAATTAAACATAGAAGATTTCAGGAATACCACTGAATAATAGAATATAAAACACAATTAATCTCTCACAAATTACGATAATCAAACCTCAATCAGGATCATGTTTTTAAATCACTCTAACTCTCTATCTTGTACCGAGAGAGATTCTTTTACGATGTCTTATAGGGCTTATTTATAATAGAAAATCATAAGAGTTCTAATAGGATTAGGAAATATAATCCTAATAAAACTATAACTTCAAGTTGAAATCTTTTGATTCTTAATTTGATTAGAATTCTTTTCGTGGATAATCTTGAAGTTGTTGTCCTATCAAACTTAAGGTTGTTTTTTTTTTTTTTTTTTTTTTTTTTGTAAAAAATTTTTTGTTTTAAAAAAGATTGTAAACCAATAAGAAAAATAAAAAAAGATAAAACCTACAAAATAGAAATAAAGATAAATAAAAAAAAAAATTGATATAAAATATATGAGGTTATTGCACTCATTAGTTGTCTTTGAACTTTCCCCTCAATTTTCTCTCTTCTTTTTTTCTCTCTCTTTTTTTCAACTTTGTGATAAGAGATCAAGCAATTTCTTGTGGAGAAAATCAATTTAAGAATTCTCTTGAATATTCTTATTGGGTTGGTATACTATTTTCTTCCCATTTTTCTGTTGATTCTAATGTTGATTGATGTGCTTTGAATGGGATAATTCTTGTAAACTTTTAAATTTTTTGTTTATGAAATTTATTAAAAAAAGAAAAGGAAAACCAGAAATATATATATATATATATTATGGTTTAAGAAATAAGTTTTTAGAATGTATTTTTACACACTTTCTTAATTCATCTAATTATATAATGATATGATTCATACAATTTTTGGTTGACCAAGAAATGAAGAGTGACGAAGAAAAAAATAAGTTTTGAAATTATACAAGATGAAAATGGGTAAAGAGATAAAGAGAAATTGATTTGAATTTGATATTCGTAACATACAACTTACAAGTTATAAGACAATTGGAATATTTTTTAAATTCGAAAATAGTATTAAGATATAAAAAATTAAAATTCAAAATTTAGGGCCAAAATAACTAATCAAAAATATTATTATGACAAAATAGGTCAATTTCCCAAAGATACATATGCTTTCTTTTTTTGTTTGTTTTTTTTTTTTTTTTAAAAGAGAATATAAACTATTTTTATAGTGAAAAACTGAGGAGGTTTTAATTCGAATGTCGCACACACTCACACAGATATATATATATATATATATATATATATATATATGAGTCACAATTTACAAAGTTTTCTATTTATTAATTTCCTTAAATGGTTACTTAGAAAATATTTTAGTTACTAAAATTTTACTTTAGATGTACCCTCTAATTAAGTATCAAAAGGGGAAAGAAAGATCTTCCTTACCATATTTGGCAAAACATCTACCTATCTATATTTATTTATTTTTATTTACATTTTTTGATAATACCAAGCTTTTTTGCAACCTATGAACATCTGCTCTTAGTTCTGCTGTGGTCTTCTATTCCATGTAGCAAGATTTACAGCAATGAACTTTTTGCATGTATTTAAGCGCAAGGTAGAAATTTTCCCTCATCTTAATTATTATCATTATCTTATATATGTAAAATGTTATTTATTCATCTTTTAAGGTTATTATAGTCATTTTTTCTTATCGTATGATTTATTTAATTATATGCATGAAGAAGAAAAAGGCAGAAACTAAAGGGCCAGTATCAGAGCCGGCGAAAGCACCGCTGCCACCGCCACATCAAGAGGCTACAACTACTCATGCAAACGAACGTAGGGAATGGAACCTGCCGCGGGGAGGAGGAAATTATATGGAGGAATTGGACAGAATGTCAAGGTATCCAGGACCAGGAATGAGAAATCTGGAAGTGACAACTTCCAGGACCTTTAGATGGAATTTCGGGGACGGACGTGAATATGAATATAATTATCAAGATCAAGGTCCGAGCATGCCACACCATTATGGGGGATGGATGCAAAGGCCACCTGCAGGCCTACCACCATGTCCGCCGCCACAGTTCGTTGAGAATGGTCCTCCAGGGCGACTGCCGGTGGCATCGTTTCCGCACTACTATGACGCGTACGACTATGGAGGTACACGATCTGTTTATGGTTACTACCCCTACGGCAGCAGTGGCTACTACTACGAGGATGAATATCCTCCGGATTGTTGCATTATGTGAGCTGTGCGCTAATTTCTTCTCTGGAAATTATATTGAGACACTAGGATTGATAGTATGTTTTTTCTTTAACCTTTTACGAAGAAAGAAAGTTCTTTTTCTTTTTTTTTTTTTTAATATTTAATTTCATTCATGAAATATTGGTGAATTTAGTCCTAAATATTTCATATGTTTAGTTTTAAATATTTTATTTTAATTTTTTAGGTGTTAAATAAATTAAATTTTGGATTTTTTAATCTTTTTGGACAAAAAATACCTATGCAAAGACATGAATACAATAATTTTTGACATTTATTATCTTTAATTAGATTTTTTAGTATAAAATGATTAAAAGTATTAAAAATATAATTTATTTAAAATCTAAAATATCAAAATAAAATGTTTAGGACCAAATATGTTAAAATCTTAAATATTCCATGACTTGTTTCTATTACCAACATTAATGTAGAAAGGATCAAAATACTCCACGTTTTTTTTTTTTTTTTTTTTGGTAATACTATTTACCTAATAATTAATAATTAATAATTATACTTTAAAAAAATAAAAATTAAAGGTTAAGTTATTTTTTAAAACAAAAAATATTAAAATTGTAATATTTTATTTAATAATTAAAAATAAATAAATAAAATTGATGAAGCACTACAAGTTTATTTCGATAAAAGTTCTTTTTCTCAAAAAAAAAAAAAAATGTATGCATGAAAAAAATTAAAATGTTATTTAATATGTTTTGTTTATGTCTTATTATTTTTATCATTTATTTCTAATTATTTTTATTTTTTATTATTTATTTAATATGCTAGCATAATATGATTATTTTTTATCATTTATTAATTTAATATATATATATATATATATATTTAATATTACTTACTCAAATAATAAAATTACGAGTACAATACGAGTGTAGATAGTGTTTTGATGATTATTGATATAAGAATTGAACATTATATAGCTCATATTTATATACAAAATGAGTTAACTAAATCGTTTATTAAGTGATTTCAATTAATAGTTAGACCTTTGCTTATGAGAATAAAACTTTTCATTATTACTTAGGTCCATGTAATTTTGTATGCAAGAGCACTCGTGTGCATTAAACCAATAAACTATTATAATTCTCTCTATTATAGTTGGGTAATAGTCAGTAATAGAATATTTCCTATTTTAGAATTTTAGAATTTGTGGAATATGTTCCTATAACTCTACCACAACATAGGAAGATGGATCCTCAAAGGAGGTTGGAAATATGTGTTAGATTTTATTTTCCTTCTATCATAAAGTATCTTGAACCTATAACAAGAGATCTTTTTACAACACGATATGCCTATTGTCATTTTAATGAATTAGAATTTTCAATATTAGGGGGAGAAAAATAGAAGCAACTTGGTAAAAATATTACATAGAATACTTTGAAATCTCTTGATCACCATACAAAATAATATTAACTTGAAGTTCAAAAGATTGTCCAATTGTAAAAATATAACAAATCAACTACTAGATAGATTTTATTGACCTAAAGAAAGTGATTAAGTCATATATATCAACTGCAATTGCTCTTGTACGAATTGATGTCTCAGGAGGACAATCCATCAATGAAATAAAAAATGAGTCTATGGCACGCCAGAAATGTGGTAGACCAATTGGTTTTAAAGATAAAAATTCTTAGAAAAGCAAGTGAGCGTATGTTCTAAATGAGCCAATGAAACAAATTGATAAGAGTCAAGAGACATAACAAATAAAATAATTTTAAAAGAAATTTAAGTCCCTAAAAATACTGAAAAATAAGAGAATGATGAGATCTTGATAAATTATGTCTCTACGGAAAAATAATTAAACTAAAAAGAAATATTTGTCGATAATATTTTTAATATAATGTAATGTTAGTTGTTGTGAATGATAATGGTGATTAAGATCCTACATTTGTCAATGAGTGTCGATGTAAATATGATTGATTATATTTTGGAAATATGCAATTCAAACATAATTAAATTCACCTGAAAAAAAAAATAATATAAAGTTTTAGAATTGTAGTCCAGACAACTAAATATGTCATACCCATAAGATACAAATGGGTATTTTTGCGAAAACCAAATAAGCAAAAAGAAGTTGTAAAACATGACTTGTTGCACAAGGTTTTTAGCAAAAAAAAAGAAAAAGAACAAATATATAGAATGAACTACACAGTTATATATTCTTCTGTGATTGATGCAATTATATTTTAATATCTCATTAATCTAAGCAGCTAATGAACACTTTAATATGTATTTTATAAATGTAATTACAGTCTAATTATATATGTCAATTGATAATGATATCTCTATAAAAATTCCTAAAAGATTTAAGATGCTTGAAGTATACAAGTGAAATTCTCAATAATTATACGCAATGAAGTCACAAAGATCTTTGTTTGATTTAAAGCAATCTAGACGAATGTGGCACAATTGTTTCAATGAATACCTATTAAAAGAAGGTTATCAGAATAACATATGTTCATTAAAAAATAAAATTTCAAATATTCTATATTTGTTACATATACTGACAATTTGAATATTATTGGAGAAGAGATTTCATGGTATATTTTTTAAGGAAAGAATTTGAAATGAAAATATTGAAAAAATAAAATTTTATTTTGACCTGCAGATTGAGCACTTGAAAGATAGAAATTTGTTCATTAATCAACTTATGTAGAAAAAGTCCTTAAAAGATTTTGCATAGGCAAAATGCATTCATTGAGTGCCCAATTCTTATTCGCTCACTTGATGTGAAAAGGACATTTTTGATATCATAAGGATGATTAAGAGTTTCTTGGTCCTATAGTACTATATCTTAGTGCAATAGGTCCACTAATGCATCTTGCTAATAATACCAGCCTAAATATAACTTTTCAAATTTTGTAGAGTTGCACCGATTTTCAAATTATTTCTAACTTTTCCCCCTTTAGTCTCTCTTTCAATTACATTATTTATAAATAAAGATAAAATAATTAAAAATAAAAGTAGAAGTGCAATCTAATTAAGTCTATTTGACTTTTTTCTAATGAATTTAATTTGCCATTATCCTCTTCAATTCAGATACCTTCCAAAATTCTCCCAACTTTAATATTTTTTTAGCATTATTGACGATTTTTATCACAAGAAGATAAAATAAGAGAATAAATCGAATTTTCGGTAAAATCATATTTATCAATGCATTTAATCACAATTAAAAGTAAAATATCAAGTAAAAGAATATATTTTAGATATATCAACTCTCTCATACTTAACTTTTTGTTTGTCCTTAAGCAAACTATAAATTACGAATCATAACCAAATTTAAGTAAAGAGCAATAAATAATCATCTAATGAATCATACCATACTAAATGTCTCATTGTTTTCTACATCTCAAAAAACATTTAAAAACAAATCATACTAACCAAAGTATGATCCATATAAAATTTCAATCTATTTACATATAACTCAACAAGATAATATAGCTCAAAACAAGTTTAAAAATTACATTTTTCATTGTAAAACCAATTGAACCAAATCATGCATCAAAATAACAATTTTTTATTAATAAAAAATAAACACAATTATAGGTTTGTAAATTTACTCATTGTCCACTAATTAAAATAAATCAATCAACTTGGGTCAAACATGATTTTTATCTTGTAATGTTAGGCTTCGGAACTGTTTAACAAATGAAGGATAAAAGGATAAAGCAAAATATAAGAATAAGAGGATGAATGAATATAAACAATTCCCACAATATTCTTTTCTTTTAGAAATAATGAACTTATATATCCCTTCACCTTTTTCATCATAATATTTCTCATCAACTTCATAATGTACTTATATTATTTTTTTTTTTAACGTTTCAACTCCTTGCTTCTTTCTTTCTTTTTCTTTACTTGGTTAGTGAGTTTTGTTTCACCTCACCTTTTGCTTTTTTTGCTTCTTTAATATATATATATATTCTTCAAACAATCGATCTTTTTTTTTTTCATTATTCTTTGTTATCAAGTTATTCAACTTTTCAAATGTATTCTCCATTCTACTCTTTTCTACATCAACCGTATGTTTTCTACATTTTCATCAAATATCTTTCAACATCTTCCAAAAGAAATATGGGCCGTACATTCTCTTATGAAGTGTATAAGGATAAAAAAGTAAATAAGTGAGGCTAATATCAAAGAAAATTGAATAGTTACGTAACTATTCTCAATTTAAGCTCAAGATGTTAAAATTAATAGCCTTAAAAAGTTAAAATAAGAATTTAAAAATATCTAAAAATGAAAAATCAATCTGTAGTTTTAAATAATTAAAAAAAACTAATTCTTATCTCATTTCCAAAGAATGAAAAGCAAAAAATTGTAAAAATATAAATAGTTCTCGTTTATAGTCTCGAACTGGACTTTCTTTTTGTTTCTTATGGTGGAAAATAATGAGGTTGAAGGTGCATATTCTTTAAAGGAAACATGTCTCCGATATAATCTTTTAATTCTTTACAAAACTTAGAATTGTACCCCCACTTTTACCTTCAATTCTCGTACCTCCTCTTAATTTCTTCCATAAATAATAAGAACTTTGTTGAAAACAAAGATCATCAAGAGGTTTTCCTTTTCTTATAAATCTAGTTTTCTCTAGATCCAACTTTTAACAACTCCTTAACTTCTCTAAATAAAAATTATCTTGCAAGGAATCCTTAATTAATTTGTTAGTAGAATTAACAAAATTTATATATTCATTATAATGAGTTCTACCACAATTACTTGCATTAAATGTCACACTTTTATCTGCAATTCAAAGAATCATCTCACCTTTTTTCAATATCAAATATGGCTCTAGTAGTGTTTAAAAAATGTTTACACAAAAGCAATGGCAAATAATTATCATTATCCATATCAATCACAAAGAAATCCACATAGAATGAAAATTTGTGGATCTTGATAGTGTATCTTTTATAATCCCTTAGAGAATTTAGTGGACCTTTAAGCCATTTGACATTGGAATTTATTATCCTTCATATCTTTTAATCCCAATTTATGATAAATTGATAAAGGAATGAGATTAATACAAGAACCTAAATCACATAATACACTCTTAAAAGACAAATCACCAATAGAACAAGAAATATGAAAATTATTTAGGTCATCAAACTTGGGTGGAAATTTATCTTGAAGTTTTGAAGGCTTTGGTTTGTAGAAGAATCTTCTTTAAAAGGTTTAAGTGTTGAGGACATTGATCCAAAGCTTCTACAAGAAGAAGGTTAACATCAAGAAACTATTTAAATTGATCTTGAACACATAGATGTTGTTTAATAGCACTAGAAAATTGTAAAGAATCAAAATCAATATCATTATTATTATACTCATATTTACCTTTCCTTGTAGAAGGGGAAGAACTATCTTTCTTTGCACTTTCTTCTTTGTCTTGAGCTTTCTTATCCTCTTCCTTCTCATCCAATTCCTCTTTTTTAAAAGTTACAATATTAACTTCCTGTGTATTTCTTTTAGTATCACTTAGAAGTGTACCTTAGGTCCTATTGAACATAGCACATGCAATTTGGCCGACTTGAACCGAAGAGAATTCTTTATTTGCTTATTTTCATTCTCCAAGGTAATAAATCTTTTCTTAATTATCTCCATAAATTTTGTGAGTACATCTTCAAACGGATGCTTATTTTCTTCAGAAGGAGGAGGTGGTGTAGCTTGTTCTTGCATTTGGTTTTGTCTCCATTAAAAACCTGAAAATTTTCTCCTACAAAGATAAGTCGAACCAAATGAAGGGTTACATGTATTTTGTCCAATGTAGTGGATGTGATAGTTCTCCAATGAATTAACACTAAGGAGTTGAGGACATAGATTTGTAAAGTGACCTCTCTTACATATCTCATAATTCCTATGTGGACCTCTAAAGGGTAATTCATCTATTTTCATGTCATGAGCTTGTAACTTTGCCAAGATCTTATTTGGACATTAACCTTAGTGAATCCTCTTCTTTTTTGAAAAGTTATACCATTGAGTACCATTCTTAGCCACAAATTCTTATGTGTCCCATACTGGTGTTTTCTTCTAATTTCATGAATATTCCTCCATTTGAAGCATCAAAAAAGACTATTATATCTTCTCTATACCCTATGTATAAAGCGTGTATTTGAAAATCATTGTTCAATCTATAGTCAAGACATTGCAAGATAATCATTAAATATTTCTCAAGCCTCATACAATGATTCATTAAGTTCCAACACAACATTATTAATATTAACATGGATTTCAATAGTTTTACTAGGTGGTAAAAAAATAAAGTATAAATAGTTTAGATAATTGATTTTAAAAAAGTAATAAATCATCTTCTTTTTGAATGAAACCATGATATAGCCTTATCCTTCAAAGAGAAATGAAAAAGTTTCAATTTAGCTGAATCTCGTTGTAATTTGTTGATTTGGAAGGTATCGTGAATGACTAATAAATTAGTAGGATAATCTTCTTGATTCCCGCTTGGCCAATCTTGATTTAGCATATGGATGTATTAAGGCTCAATCTTGAAAGTAGTAGTTGTGATTTCAAGGATGACTATAGCAGTTACAGGATTATTTCACTTATCAGTTTGGCATAATCACTTAAAAGTTAGCCCTTTTTTTGATTTACGAGGTTGAAATCAATTGAATTATTTTCGACCATCTATTCAATTTTCAATTTTCAAATTGCATTATGATTTCTTCTTGCAAAATCTTCAATTTCAAGAATAAATACCAATGGTTCCTTGGTGCTTCTGGTCATAAATCTGAGAAGAAACAATAAATAAGGTGAAAGAAACGTAAAATTTTTAAAGGCCTAAATTTAAATTAAGAAATCATATTTAATGCTAAAGGAAACAGTCCCCGGCAATGGAGACAAAAACTTGATGCGTGATTGCAACTGTCAAAGTAATAAAAATATCGATCCCACAAGAACTTTTGTTTAATTGAGAAATTTTCCTTCTTTATATTTAAATTGTACAAAAAACTGCCATTGGTTTGATTAACTACTAATAAAATTATATAATTAAATAAAAAATAAAGGAAAATTTTCCGGTTTAGTCCCTTAACTATTTACGTTTCCCCGAATTGGTCCTATAACTTTAATTTTATCCAAATTAATCATTTATCTATTTTCTATTT
>JAXGGT010039714.1:0-12343 GCA_035583425.1 Marsdenia floribunda
ATATTATATAAGATAAGATTATAAAGCTTCCTTCTAGAATTAATTTTTTCCAATAGCTTTTTTTTTTTTTAAACTTTTTAAATTTACCATTATTTTTTCTATTTTATCTTTTCTGACTTTATATCTTCATTTTTCCAAATTTATCAATTTTTATGATTTTTATCATTTCTTGATTTTCTTATTAATTATTATATATATGATTTATATTAGTTGTATTTATAATTTTATATATATTTATTTATTTATTTATTTATTCTTTTTCTACTTTTCCTTTTTCGATATTTAAGTTTTATTTTTCTGAAGAAAAAAAAATTATTTTTTTACAAATTACTTTCTTCATCCTTTTCTTTAATTTTTTTAATCAATTGAATAAAAAAATTTATTTTAAAAAAAAATCATTTTTAGATCTCAGGTTTGACACCCTCACTCCCCAGTCAACAAAAAAAAAATCATTTTTTTTTAAAAAAATCATTTTTAGATAATTTAAGTAAATATATTTATTTTTGAAATAATTATAATTATCTTAACTTTTTAATAGCTTAAAAATTATAATTATTATCAAAATTTAATACAATTATTTAAAAATTTAAATAAATACTCTTTATTTTGAATTGAACAAAGTATATCTCTAATATATTTATTTAAATTTTAAAATATTTATCAAATAAATATGCATATTACTATCATAGAGTATTTTTTTATTTGTAATTTTTTATTATATAATAAATAAATCATAATATTTCTAATTAATATCATAAAATATTTTTTACTTGTAATTAATTTTTATTTATTATATAATAAATAAATTATGATATTTATAAAATCTTATTTATTTTTGTAATTTTAATTTTTTATAAATTCTCTGGTGCAAATAAAAGTAATATGTGGCTTATTTGCTATAAATGTCGAAAAAAAAAAAAGACCAACAGATAAAATTACAAAAAAAGTTAAATAAAAATACCAAAATTACTAATTTATGTCATTAAAAGAAAATGATCCTTCTAAAAAGTTGCTCTAATATCTTATATATATATATATATATAAGATATACATAATAATGAAAATATATATTAATACATCTAATATAAAATATATATATATATACTTGATAAAAAAATTAATAAATTATAAAAAGTCAAAAATATATATAAACTTTAGAGAATAAAGTTATAAAGTTATAAAAGGTAATATATATCTTCTATTATATATAAGATTACAAGTGTTGCTTCTAGAAGAATTTTTGTTCTAATGACATTCTTGTAGTTTTCTTTAAATTTTTTTTTTTTTTTTTTGTTTTTAATGTCTTTTTATTATATATATATATATATTTATTTATTTTTTCATAACTTTATGTTTCATTCTCTCAAATTTATTCAATATTAATGACTTTTTATAGACTTTGATTTTTTTTTTTTGTTTAAAATATTAATATATGATATTACTTAATTTTGTAAGATATTTGACACTTTTGATAAATATATTTAAATTATATTTACTTTAAAAAAAAAATACTATAATTTATAAAAATATTTAATACAAATATTATTAAAGAAATTAATTAATTAATTTTGAGACAATTAATATATTTTATCGATATACGTAAATATTTAATTTTATATTGTAAATTAAGATGAATGAAATTTTAATATATATATTTTTTTTTAATTTATTAATCTATACATTTGTAATTTTTTTATTTGAATGGATTTTTTTTTTCTCAATTTTTTTCTTTGAATTATTATTCAATTTAAATTCTTAATATGTTTTGTTTCTCTTCTTCTCTTCCAAGAGTTTTTTTTATTAGAAAAAATTTCATTCAATAATTAGATAAATATACATAATTAATATAAAAATCAAAATTATATATATCTATTATATATAAGATAAGATTATAAAGCTTCCTTCTAGAATTAATTTTTTCAATATCTTTTTTTTTTAAAAAAAATTTACCATTATTTTTTCTATTTTATCTTTTCTGACTTTATATCTTCATTTTTTCCAAATTTATCTATTTTTATGATTTTTATAATTTATTGATTTTTGTATTAATTATTATATATATGATTTATATTAGATGTATTTATAATTTTTTTATTCTTTTATATATATATATTTATTCTTTTTCTACTTTTCCTTTTTCGATATTTAAGTTTTATTTTTCTGAAGAAATTTTTTTTTTTTTTTTTGCAAATTACTTTCTTCATCTTTTCTATAATTTTTTTAATCAATTGAATAAAATCATAATCAATTCCTAAATATATATACAATATTAATATAAAAAAAAAAATTTCATAAACAAATATCTCATATTTAGTATATATTTAGTATTTCATGTCATGTACCATATAAAATTATGATAGTTTATAAAATTTCATAGTATTTTACAAAATTTTAAAATAATTTTAATATAAATTAATTACTTATAAACATAAAATTTATAAATAAATAACGAAATAAATTAAGCATTTAAAATAAAAAAATTATAATAAATTAAAAAAATAAAACAAAAATTTATAATATGTACATCCCGCACTCGGTGGCGGAATGTATATCTAAGTATATAATAAAAATAATAAAAAGATAATCAAATCTAGAAAATTAAAAAAAAAAAAAAAAAAAAAAAAAAAAAAAAAGCAACAACAACAACAACAATAATAATACCAACAGAAAAAAAATTATTTTTAGAAGCAAGACATGTAATCTTATATAATAGACTAGATAAAGTCTCCACTCCAAGGTGTAGAGTATATACATAAATTTAATTAATAATAAATAATTAAAAATGCGTTATACTTGTTTGAACACTACCTGACATGACACTGTTCATGTCTAAGTGAGTTGGCAAAAAAATGAATAAAAAATTCACCAACTTACTATAAATATTAATTATACACATATAAATATATATAACTCAAATAACAATATCATCATTACAGTAATAAAATATATTATTTTTGTTTCTCACTTACTAGACAATTTCTTAACTTGTCCCACCTTACTCTTTGTTTTTCGCAATCCACTTAACTCTTTTTGAAAAAAAAATGAGTAATCTCAAAAAAAGTTCCAATTCAAAAACACTCTATAATTTTTAAAACTAATAAGAACTTTTTTTTTCCTTTATTAGCTCTATATAAATTTTAACCTTTTAAGTAATTATTTTATTTTATATGAATATGTTGAATCAAATATATTTTATTTGAAAAATAATTCATTAAAGATAATAATAATAAAAAAAGAAAGACAAGTAAAAATAAGATCATATTTCCATCTTATTACTTATTTCAAATACTTTTATAAATATGAATTGTTAATATTCTTTGATCCTTTTTCCCTAAAGTTTAGATTAATTAATTGTCTCTTTACTTGTTTCAGAATTAATAAGAAATAATGCATACTTAAACTTCAAAGGAAAAATCAAAACAGAAAAGAAGAGAAAGATATAATTTCTTTGAAACATAAATAAAAATTGAAAAATTAATAAAATATTTTCTAAAAAAAAAATGTAAGAATTATAAAGAAAAAAAGGAGAGAATGAAAAAACAAAAAATGTAAATATTTATACATATATATATATATATATATATCAATTCAGAAAAATAACTTGAATTTCAAATAAAATTTTCGCCCTTCATTATTTATTTTTCCTCTATTTATGAGTAGAAAAGAAAAAAACACAAATTGATTAAAAACTTTTTAAGAAATCGAGCACAAATTTAAAAAAATAATAAGTAATAATAATAATTTAAAAAGTTCAATTTTTTTTTTTAATTTTGAGTAAAAGATGAATATATTAGAATGAAGAGTAGGCTAAAATTACTTTAGAAACATCAATCGGAATAGAATCAATCCATTCAATTACACAAACAAATCCTATAAGAATAAGAGGTTAATCGATAGGTACGAGTATTTGAATATCTACGTATATGTTGATATAGAACAATCATAAAAAATAAGAAATTTTTTAACTAAAGCACTTATGTGATCTATAACCGAAAGATCATCTCCTGAGCTATTCATCTTTACTATCAGATTTAGGCAATAACCTTCTTTTGATATCCACCATTTTATAATAATCCAAGGAACATGAAGGAGTGTCAAATCTCAACTTTTTTTTAATTAAGAAGAGATAAGAAAATGAAATGTTTATTAATATTGATAAAAATATAAAAATTAATGTAGAGTATATTAATTATTATAATTATTAGATAAAAGATAAGAACAGAAATATTGATGTTAAAAGATTTAGATAAAAACCACAAAATCGAAGATACGTTGGAAAAGTTTTAAAGAAAGAATAGGAAATAAAAAGTTTTAATCAGTCTTTTAAAAAAGTTATAAGGAATAAATAAATTAAACTAAAAGTATATAAATTATTGGATAAAATAGAAAATAAAATAATAAGATAGGCTAATTAGATAATGATCACAAAGTGAATAAAATTCATGTATATATATTATATAATAGCTTTAAAAAAAAAAAAATTTATTCTACAAGATCTTATTAGAATAAACAATACATAGAAAATAAAAATAAAAATAAAAATAAAATAATTTAAAAAATTGTTTCTTTGAATAAAAACATTGTATAAAAATTCATAATACATTAAACAAAGATTGATACATTGAACTTTTAAAAATATTGAAAAAATATAGAAATAATTGAAAATGGTAAAATATTAAAATTGACAAAAAAAAAAAAAAAAGTTTAGATAAGACCCAAATTAATGTATTACAAAAAGACAAAAATAACTAAAAAAAAAAAAATCAAATTAATTACAACTATTGCTATTAGAAGAAAAAACATTCTAGAAGTCTTTCATGTAATCTTATATATATAAGATATATTTCACAATCATTGTTTAATCTATTGTATTTTACCTTTTTAATTAATTATTAAATATTTATAAAAATATATTAGTCATTTTATGTTATATTTTTGTATATTTTAATACTTTATTAATTAATACAAAGCGATAATATTTTTTAAGTAGGAAGAAATATATATATATTCTTGTATTTTTTTATTAAATAAATTTTAAAACTCAACGTATTAATAATAAATTTTGATTTTAAATTAAAACTAAAGTTAAAATTGTTACAAGAAGCTCAAATTTTTAGATAATGAAGTAATTATATATAAATAATTGTGTAAGATAATTACGAGTATGATTAAATATATATATATATATATATATATTATAAAAATTGATTTACAGAAATATAACTATATCAGTATTTTGGGTTAAATAAACTAAAACGTGTCTTATAATTTTTATTGATGTATTAAATAATATTTTAGAGAAATATATTTTAGATATCTCTATAAAATTTTTTAATATAATTATAATTTATATTTTTTAGGACACTAATATTTGGCCCGAGATCTTTTATAATATTTTTTTAAAGATATTATTTATTTAATACACCAATAAAAATTAGATACATTTTAATTTATGTATCTTAAAATATTAATACAGTAAGCCAATTTTTTGTATTTTTAAAATATTTGACTTTACACATAAATTAATAATAATATATATTATGGATTCAAGTCATAATGATAATGAAATTTGTAAATGAAAGGTAGATTTTCTTTCTAAAAATACAACAACTGAAAAAAGGAAAAATTATATGAAATTTTTAATTAATAATTAATTTCTTTTGTTTTCTAATTTTTAGGATGAAAATAAATTCAACTCATTTATAATTTTAATATACATAAAAAAAAAATGAGTTCCAACATAATGAGTCTCTAACTCTGACTATTAACTAATTAACTATGAATTATTTATTATATAAGAACTTATTATATTATTAATATATTAAAGATAAATTTGTAATTTTAGTCACTTATTTTATAATTTATTATTATATTTGTTTTATCCACAGTATTTTTTTTTTTTCCGCCTACAAAATAGGTCATTTCAAAAAAAAAAAAAAAATACTTTTTTTGGAAATTTACAGAGGACAATTTTAAAATTTCACATAAATTTTATATTATTAGTAAATTAAATCCGAGTCAAATATTATTTTTTTTTTTTTTTTTTTTTTTGGATGAATTGATCATTTACGTTTTTAACCAACCATTTTGATACTTCATTTTTCAACAATGAATTATTTTGATCTTTCGTCTATGACGAAAATTGAGACTCAAAATGGTAATAATCAAAATAGTGAATTGGTAAAAGATATAGAACAAAAATATTTGATTAAAAAAAAAAAAATCAAGGGATCAATTTTTTTTTTTTTTTTTGTTTTTTTAATAATAGATGATTGTTCTAATGGCAACAATTTTTCTTATAATCACAAAAGATCATAGATTCAAGTTATATTAGACACCTATTTTATCCTTCTTTTTTACGTAGCCCTTTGTTTGATTTTGTCTTTTTCAAGTTTTTATCTTTTCTTGATTTACCTAAGTTATTTAGGTTGAGTGTTTTGCTTTGATATTATGAACTATATTTTTTTTTGTAACCCAATATCCTTATCAGCTAATTTGGAAGGAATCTATGGGAAAGACTCTAAGACTGGCGCACATGACTGAAATTCGATACAAAGTCATCCCTGGTAAGATGCAAATTTAGGACCTCCACTTGATAAGAGAAGTGAAGGCACCTAAATAAGGGAAGCCATACCACTAGGCTACCATCTTGTTCTCGATATTATAAATAATGTTAAATTATTTATTTGTGAAATATTTTTTCTTTATTAATGAAATTTCATTCATTAAAAAAAAAAGGTTTATAACAAAATAAATTACAATTGACAAATAAACATTGGGATAAAAAGATAAAAGAACTAGATAGAAATTCTGCCCTGGGGCGGAATGATATAAATGAATTTTTTTTACTCTTTTCATTTTTTTATTTGTTATGAACAAAAAATTGCACTATTTAAAAAAATATATAAAAATTGATTTTTTTTTTTCTTATTAAAAAGTTTAAAATACTTTTTGTCTTTGTTTTCCTCCATAAAAATAATTAACAAACATTAGTTGTAAAATATTAATGATATGGTATTAAAGAAAAAATACCAATACATGTAATTTAATTTCCTAATTTGACAATTAAAAAATAAAAAATTAATTTTTTTCAAATGTGACAACTAAAAAAAATAGAAAGATAATTTATTATAAAAGTAAATAAAAATAACGATCATGTGAAATAATATTTAAAATGACAAATATATTAAATTAATAACCAAATACATAAGAATTAAATATATTATAATATTATGTATATATATAAAATATATAATGAATATAATTTAATAAATTATAAGATATATATATAATAAATAGTGTATATATATATTATCAAAGAAATGACAAAGGAATTAGAAAGAGAATTCAACGTAAAACAAAAAATGAATAGGTGTGAATTGTGAAAATCATATTTTTTTAAAACCATTACAATATAAGTCTTTTATATATCTATATACAAACATTTTTTTAAAGTGAAATTTTTATTTTTTATTTAATTAGATAGCTTATTATCACGAGGTGTATGTTTCAATACACACAACTTACTATCTCTTGAACATGTGGATACCATTAAATGTCATGACCCAAATCTTAAACGTGACACGCCGTGAATTGAGGTACAACTCAACACGCAAGGCACAGGACTTACAAAAATATCGTGCAAAAAATTCTCTTATCATCTACAACTTACTAATAAGAAAAATAAATAAATAAACAATCCCCCAAAGAAAATTCTTATAAAAATAAACCAATCTCAAAAGTTTAACTTGTAATCTTAAGAAAAATATCCAAACAATTATCAAACAAAATAATACTACCAAGTCTAAAAAGATTAAACAAAATAAAATAAATGAAGCTAAATCCGATCTTTCATAAATTTATAATTCGACTCATTGGAGTTCTTATTCAAAAATAAGCAAATCAACTAATGAACTAATAACTTGCAAAACGTAAGAAATGAAATAAAAAAAAAAAAAAGAATGAGGTAGAGTCTAGTAAGTAATCCAAAACTTCTCATCAAATTGGGTATAAATTTAAAAATCCTTTCTTGAAAAGAAAAGGTAAAACATATTTATTTTTTATACATAATAAAAATAATACTTAAACAATCACGTAGGCTCAAAGTCTCATAATATTTGCCTAAATCGGATATCCAGCCCAACTCTACTCCGACAAGAAATTAACGAGTTGGAAAAAATACATACATAATATCTGTCTACTTACTGACAGATAGGTATATCGAGCACTAATCCTCTGGACATACAAAACATGAGTCATGCATAATTGTTTCAAAACATACATACATACATATATTAAAAAATATATATATAAGTCATGCCCAACTGAATTTAATAAAGTATAAAGAAAATATTTTAAAACTTAAAAACAAGAAGAATCGAATTACTTACCTCAATCAAGGTTTAACCAAATCAATGTTTAACTCAAGTAATATGGATCCCAAAAGTGTTCCTTACCTATTTACATATAATAATTAAATAATATTTTATCATCAACTATTTAAAATAATCTATATATCTAACTTAGATATTTCTTATCTTAATCCAAATATTATCTAAACTTAAAATTTAAAATATTAATTATTAAAAATATTAATAAGATAATTAAATTTTATATATATCATAAAATTAATAATATCATAATTTTTAAATATTAAAATACTTTTCTAATAAAAATATTTAAACTACAAAATAATAATAATTATAACTAAATAAAATATTTTCTCTCTCTTTTTATTTAAAAAAGTACAATAATAATAATATATATATACACTACTAAAAATAAAATTTAGCAAAAATAATATATGTAATATATGTAATATAAACTGAATTTATTAAATCAATATATAAAAAGAAAGAGAAATTAAATCAATATATAAAATTAATTTATATAAGTAATCAGGATATTAAAATAAATTTTAAATATAATATTAAAATATTTTTATATAATAAAAATAAAACAAAATAATATATATATATATATATATCTACTGTTCTGCGGCAGTAACGCCGCTTTCTTCATTCTCATTATTTTTATTTTATATATGCTCATTTATGATTTACGAAATCATGAGTTTCAATTTTTTTTTTAAAAAAATAAATAATTTAATAATTTAAAATTTAAGAGACGAAAATAAGTAAATATTTTAAATAGATACAAAATCAACAAAAATTAATTAAAAATAATATATAAATATACTTGAGCGAATTTTTAATTCATAATTAACTAAAAAATAATTTTATATAAAAATATATCTTAAAAAGAAAATAAAGAATCAAAATTATTCAAAAAATACGCATTTTAAAAATAAAAAATAAATAATGAAAAAACAAAATAAGTAAAAAAATAAAAATAATTAAAAAATTGAAAGCAAACGATAAACAAATACAAGAAAAAGAAGAAAAAGAGTCTCTAAGATTTAATTACATATATTATCAATTGGACCATTTGAAAAAATAAAATTAAGGTTGTTTTTGGATTGGAGTTTTTTTTTTTTTTTTTTTTTTTTTTTTTTTTTTTTTTTTTTTTTTTAATTTTGAGTGACAAACTTTAAAAAAAAAAAAAAAAAAAAAGTGGTGTACTTGTTTGGACACTATCTGACACAATACCATTCATGTATGTCCACTTGGCAAAAAAAAAAAAATTAAAAAAAATGGAGAGAAGAGAAAGAAGATGAGATTATCACATCATTCTTTATACCAATACTCATTATTACACAAATAAAATATAACATTTTGTACCCAACTTATTAGACAACTTTTTCACTTGTCTCCAACTAACTCTTTGTTTTCCACAATACACTCAACTCAACTTGAAAAAACTAAAAATTTATGCAAAATGAATATATATTTATGGGCAATTCATATGAAAAAGAATACAGTGAAAAATATAAAAATAAAATAAAATAACTCATATATATTAAACAAGAAGCATTTAAATTTTAAAATTAATCAATCCACTTTTTATTCTATTTATGAGAAAAGATATTTATTTAGAAAATATAAAATACAAATTTTTAAAATAAAAATTTCTAAATTTTCTTTCAAATTAATTCCAAAAGAAAGAAAAAAAAGAAAAAAAAAAGATTTTTTGATAAAAAATTCAAAAATAATATTAATAAATTCAAAAATTTTAAAAAATTTAAAAAATTCTTAAATGATAATTATTCTATTTATTGTTCAAAAATAAACTAAAGACTAAGGGTAAAGAACAAGACTATGAAATAATGATTAAAACTAAAAAGTAAAAAAAAATAATAATAATAAGGTTGTTTTTGGATTGGAGTTTTTTTTTTTTTTTTAGTTTTTTACTCAAACTTAATATATATATATATATATATATATGATGTACTTATTTGAACACCATCTGACACAACATTATTCATTTCTACTTGACGAAAAATTTAAAAAAAAAATGGAGAGAAGAGAAGGAAGATGAGAGTATCACATCATTATTTATACTAATACTCATCATTACACAAATAAAATATAATATTTTTGTACTCCACTTACTAGACAACTTTTTTAATTGTCTCCAATTTACTCATGTTTTTGCAATACACTCAATTCAACTTCAAAAAAAAAAAAAAAAAAAAAAACACTCCAATCCAACAACATTCTAAGACTTACATCTAATTACAATATAACCATTAGAACATAAAAGCTTCTAGAAGAAATGTTTGTAATTTTATATATAATAGACTAGAGATGAGTTCCACCCCAAGTGTGGAATGTATATATATTGCTTTATATATATATATACAATTTTTGTAGTTTTAACCCAGGTGTTCAATTTTTTTTATAAATAATTTAATCATAAAATTACAAATAAAGTAATATATATATATTACTTAAATTTAATATTAAAATTTACTTACATTTTATTAAAAAAACTCTACTTCTTAATTTGTAAATATAAATTTTTATTTAAATAAAAAATTAAATTATAATTGTAAATTTCATATATATATATATATAGTGTAATATAAATAATTTTTTAAAATATTTAATTAATTAAATTAATTAATAATTTTTAAATCTCAATTTTATATTTTATAGTTTTTATATAAATTTAATTGTAGTGCATGAACTTAGGAGGAGGAAGAAGAGAAAAAGGAAACAGGTAAATAAATTAAAATGGTTCAAATATAGATTCAAATAATACATGTAAAGAAATGATGGATTTATTGTTTGACATTTTGAATCAATCATTTTATTTTGAACTTTTGAATTTCACAATACCTTTTAAAAAATTAAGTGACATTAATTTACATTTCAAGAAGATTAAGTAACATTAAATCTAGTTTTTCTTTATTTTAGTCTTGCAAATTCATTTTCGTTCGCCGAGATGGCAACATCCCATAACATACCTTATCCAAGATAGGCTTATCTTTAGATTCAACCATTGAATGGTCTGATACCTTTCCTTCTAATGTTCTTTCAGCTTGTTTAGCTGATTTTCATAATTAATGATATTTCTTTTTTACTCCAAAAAAAATGAAAAAATGAAAAAAAAAAAAAAAAATCCCTTACGCAATCTAGCTATCTCAAAACTGTAAAAGGCAATAATTAGTGTAATCAAATTTACTTCTCACTTTAGAGGGGAAAAAAAAAAAACATCTAATTTTTCTTTTTAAAAAATCATCTTTTACCATGTTCTACAAGAAAAAAAGTACAAAAATTATTTTCAAAGAATGATTCATTTTCTAGATAGTAGTGCTCCCTCACAATAACTCAATCTTTGACAACTCCTTCAATAGGTTAAGAAGATATTTTATATAGGAAAATTGACTATTTTAGTCCTCATACTAATTTTGTTTGAACAAAAGGGTCCTTGTTTTTTATTTTTGAATAAAAGAATCACCATTCTATTTTCGTTTGGACAAAGGGGTCCCTGTTTTTTAATTTTTGGATAATCGAATCCTCATTTTTTTTTTTGTTTGGACAAATGAATCCTTTTGACCAATTTTATTGGGAAAAAATTGTTAGTTTTTACATGATTTATTATTATTCTACATATTGTAATGATAATTATTTAATTTCTCATAACTCTTCTCTTCTGTTGTTGTATTTTTGGATAAAAATTAGTCAAAAGGACTTGTTTGTCCAAATAAAAAAGGAATGATGATTTGTTTATCCAAAAATTAAAAAATAGGGACCCTTTTGTCCAAACAAAAAAAAGAATGGAGATTCGTTTGTCAAAAAATAAAAAATAGGGACCCTTTTCTCCAAAAGAAATTAGTACAGGGACTAAATGACCAATTTTCCATTTTATATATAACAAATAATAATAATATTAATGTTTAAATTTTTTAAACTTTTACTTCTATAATATTGTTATAATC
>JAXGGT010039770.1:0-12337 GCA_035583425.1 Marsdenia floribunda
TTTGAGACTTTAAAACTTAAAACAATAATTTGAGACTTACTCAAATTTGTTGAGGGCCAAACTTGCCAATTTTCCTAAAATTATACAAACAAATAAGATAAGTATTTTACATATATATATACACTAGGTTTTGCAATCCGCACCCCAGGTGCAGATAAACCTTAATTTTTCAATATGTTTTAATTTTAATAAATAAAAGACTGTTATATACATATTATAAACATAATATGCAAATATTATTACAATTTTATTATATACATAATAATATATACATAATATTATATATAAAAACCAGAATTGCCACATAGATGATACTGAAGATAAATTTACTAAAAAAATAGAACAAGAAGATAAAAAATAAAAAAAAAAAAAAAAAGAGGGGAAATTTTACTAAGCTAACTCTCAAAATTTCCAGTATACTAAATTGAAACAAGGGTGTTAAAGGGAAACGTCCCAAGGGGGAATAACATAGGCTTGCAATTTCAAGGTTATTACTTTTGCTTCCTTCATTTGTGTCTGAGTTCTTCTTGCGGTAGCGGTAACTGAACAAACCACCACCATTGCTCAATACTACAGTGGAGGGCTTCTATTTCAAGGTCAGAACATTCTTTTTGATGTGGTAAAAACAATGGATACCACGTTTGCACTACTAACTATATTTTACCTTCAGCAATGATAGTCTCCTTCCAGGAATTAAGAGGGGCTTTACCCCCGTGTTAACCTCCGATGACAAAGTTAGCAATGTCTTTTGAGTGATAAGAAATGTATAAGAAACTCTGTAGGAGAGAAGAAAATAAAGAGTGTTTTTTACTTACTAGGACCAACCTCCTTTCATGAAGAGCAAGCTTCCTTTTATAGCCATGTATGGTTGCGCCTAGGGATTAATGCATGTTGACACGTGTATGTAGGTACCGTCCTGATTTGCTCCTGGGGCGCCACGTGTCCAACTTCGTGGATGCCAAATTAGAATTCGAATTGGAACATTGCTTCTACTTGAGTATTGGTGTTAGTGGAAGCGCCGCATGTCAGAGCTGCAATTTTCAATCGCGCTCCTCGCGTCGTGGCCTGCGAGGCCGACATATCCAGAGGTCGTTCGATCGGCTTGCTTACCTTGATCCCGCTTTCAACGAGTAGACAAGTTGCAAATGTTATCGGAGAGCTTCTCTTTTGCTCCATCTTCCTTTTGCAGTCGGACACTCCAATCGTCGAGGTTGTTGATTTAATTATGCCGATGACGAGGTCGACCAGACGAGGTGTGATACTTATGATAAATTATCCGCTCAGTGGCCCCTCACATCAATCGGTGTAGTCGTACTTCGTCTGATGTGTGATACGTGCACTTTGCGGATCGTGCGCCTATGGTTATGTGAGTGGCATTTGAAAAGCGTGAAATGGGTGTGTCATTTCGAACTGACAGCTGTGTCAGTTACTGCGACCGTCAATCATCTCTCTCCTCCTCGATAGTGAGGAAACAATAATGCCTTCTTCTCTCTCCTCTTTAATATTACCTCGCTCAACGCGTAAGCATTTCTCTCTCTTTTCTTTTTTCTTTTCTTCCCTTCTTCTTTTCTTCTTCACTGCGTTTCCTCGTCCTTATTTTTTCTCTTTTTTCTCTGCTTTGGTTCTTTTCTGCTGCTCTTGCTCTCGGAACTTCTGACCGGCTATTTTCACATCTGTTCCTATCAAAATCTTCCCTGCATTCAACTGATCCCTACGGTAAGCACTTGGTTCGCTCTGTTGTTCTGTTAGTTAGGTTCTGTCGTTACTTTTGCTTTTGTGTCGTATGTTTCTCTGAGAGGTGTTGTTTGCCACTAGCTTTTTCGCTAGGGTTCTTCATTTAGGTTGGGTTTTGAGCGACTGCCTAGAAAAAGACCTTTAGGACTATGGGTGTGAAGCATGTTGCTAGGAAGATTATGCGAGCTCTGAGTGTTCCCGGGTTATTCCTTTATGAACTCCATGCGGATTGCTGGAGATTATGCCAAACAATGCAATCTAGGATTAGGCAATTTGGAGAGAGGTGGGGTGTCGAGTTTGTGGAGGTCGACCCGTCGAGGTCGACATCAGGAGCCGCCTTGAGTCGACCTCTAGGATCTCAAATGATAGACTGCTTCGAGGAGGAGTGGATCCATAGTTTCCTTCAAGATTTCTGGTATTCAGAGATCCTTCCTGATGTTAATAGGGCTTTCATGAATGAGTACTCCGCTAATGTTAATACTGCCACCAATAACCCTTCCATTATTGATATTTCAGACTCCAGCATGGCCTCTAACCAGTCTGTGAATGAGCACCTCGCTCAAGTGGGGTCAGAGGTCGAAGTAGAATCTTCTAGGATGGACGTTGACGTCGAGGATATAAGTAGTTCTTCCGCCGGATCGGAGAAGAAAGGCATGTCGCCAGAGCAATCTCCTAGGCCCCGGGAAGTGGACCTTCCTTTAAGTGTTGCGAGTCCTTCCGTAGATTCTGAAAAAACAATGACGGAATCCAACGAATCCAAGCGACGTCCACAAAAACGTCGTCTGAAAAGGACAGCGCCCGACACTTGTGTTTTTACCCTAACAAAAAACAAGTTGGATAAACCAGAGATAAGTGCATTTCGTCTTCGGTACGGCATCGATAGGTCGAAGTATAGACTCTTCTTGATGAAGGAGGTGAGGTCGATGTCAACGGTTTCTGTCCCTATACCAACCTCACACTTTGAAGCTGGACTCAGATTACCCCTGGACCCCTGCTTTGTCGAGTTTTTGATCTATGCCAAGGCTCAACCCGCACAACTTCATGCTAATACTGTGCGATTTGTCATGAGTCTCATAGTTTTGTGCCGGCGTGTTCACATCGACCTTTCCGCTCACATCCTTCGGCATTTTTTCTCTGCACTTCGCTTCAAAGGGGTCCTGTCTATGCGGCCTAGAAATAACGTAGTTAGTTTATTTGACAGATTGCCCAACAAGGTAGTGTGGAACCGTAAGTGGCTGATGGTCGAGTATAGGGTCGGTTTCCCATTCCCTCCTTTAGTTTCTCAACTCTGAAAATGGGACCCACTAGGATCAGAACCTCAATATTCTCCCAGCGACCTTCGATTCTTGAAGTTTGTGGAGGAGAATCTGAGGTCTAATCCCTTAACTCAGACGAAGGTTTTCTCGTTTAACGATTTACTGAGTAGGGAGAGTCTGGCTGAATGTGGGATCGGTGGTTCTGAGGAGCAAAGAGTCGAGTTAGGGTTGTTAGAGGATGAAGAATACCCGGTTTGGACTCTTCATCCAGGAAGGTTATTTTCAAATCAATGTGTGAACTGTTCTGACAAAGCTTCAGCGAAGTGTAAACCCGATGTTGATGAAAGTATAATAATCTCGCCGCATTTCTATGATTTCAAAGTGTAATACTTTATTTGCTCTAATGTCTTCTTTTTCCTTGGCAGACATGAGTGCTTTAAAGAGATTGGCTGCCTTGGCTGCGGCGAAGAAGCCCGCTTGAGTGGAGGCGGTACAAAAGGCTTCCTTCACCCCTCCGGTTCCTATTACCAAGGATGGGGAGCCTACCTCTCAAGCGAAAGAGAGGGAAACAACGAAGGGTAAGAGCAAAAGTGCAGATGTGCCCGCGGCCTCTGGTCAACCGAGTTCGACTTCTGCTAAGCAGGCACCCTCGACTGTGACTTCTCCTCGTCCTCCGTCGAAGAAAAGGAGTGATCGGGATGAAGAAGGTGTAGCTGTATCTAAGAAGCAGCGAAACGACAATGTGGTTGAGATTCCTGATAGCCCATCTCATCAGGTGCCCAAAGAGGGACATCGGTCCCGGCATGCCAGCTCGCGTTCCGACGATTCTAGGCACGATTGCTCTTCTGAGGGTGGGGTCAAAGATTCCGATAAGCTGCCATGGCATCGGAGCGACTTCCGCTATCCTCAAACTGCGGCTGAATACCGCGCCTTGGCCCACGATTTTCTGCGGACCACTCCCTCTATCGAGGGGCTCTGTGTTAGCAGTTCACAGGCCGCTTAGTACTTGGGAGTTATCCCTCTGAGGCGGAGCGTCGATCTTGACTATTCCAAGAAAATCCAAGGGATGAGACTTGAGGAGTCTGCCAATCTGGGGGCGGCTTACTTTGCGCGAGTAGGCCAATTATGTTGCGCATTTCTTTCCTTAAGCATAACTCCTCTTCTATTCATTCTCATTTATTCATCTCTTTCTATGCAGGCGATGTCCCATTACTCGCAGATTGCGTTGGAGGCTTCTTCTGCTGAAGCTTCCAAAAAATACTCTGTGGGCATGGAAGAGAAATATAACCAAGCTCGCTCGCGCATTATTGAGCTTTGAGGCGACTTTGGCGGAGAGAACAGTTGAGCTAGACAAGCAGAAACAACAGCTGGAACTTGCTGTCAGCTCGCGCAATAAGATGGCTGCCTCTTATGACCAGCAGAAGGTTGAATTGGCGCCGAAACATGCTAAAGTGGAGACGTTGCTGACTAGGGTGGCTGCCCATGAAGATGTGAACAAGGAGTTGAAGGCGTCGGAGTCGGCGGTCAAAGCCGAGGTTGAACGCTTGTCGAAATTGGTGGACTATTACGAGTCTAGGAATTATACGGAGAAGGTTGTGACAGAATTCCAAGGCTCCGACCAATATAAGAACGCTATCGCCGACGCTTCCTACGGCTATCTGAAGCAGGGTCAGGCGCACATGGTTCGCCATCTTCATTACTACTTCAAAGATAAGGTGCCACTAGTCCATGCCTACGAGCTATTTTTTACAAGCCGAGAGGCTAGGGCCGGCGCGGACTATGTGCCCTTCTCTAATGCGGAAGTTAAGGAAATACAAGAACTAGATGCAGAGAATGGAGAGGAGCCTTGGATTCCGCCTACTTCCTCGGTCCCCACCTTCTTTGACTTAGTCGATAAGACTCTGCCGGCCGACCTTGCTGGGGTTGCTTCCGATGATGTAATTGATCAATAGGCTGACGATAAGGGAGCTGGTATCTCGCCTGTCGAGGTACCGGCCACTGCTATCGTTGTTGTTGCTGAGGAAGGGACGTCGACGGGGGATGTCTTTTCATCTGAGCCTGCTGCTGTCGGTGTTGAGGCCACTACTGTCGTAACTACTGCCGCAGATTCACTTCCTGTTATGCCGCCTCAGTAGATAGGAAAACCTATTTCTCTTTTTTTTTTTTTTTTTTTTTTGTAAGTCGGTTTATTAATTAATGAAGACGATAATTGCTTTCTTGCGTTAAGATAATGTCTGTTATTTCGTCTGTTTTTACTTTGTTTTCTATTCTTTTCATAAGAAAACGTATAAATATCACTCATGAGAATAATAAACAAAGTAATTCGACCTTAAATAACAAATGATGCAAAGCACACTAATTAAATGCACCGAGCAAATAAATAATTTGTGCCATCGAGGTTCTTATTCGCTTCCAAGCACAATCTTGTATTTCATATAAACGAACATTGCTCATTTACACGTAGTATTTTTTGAGATGGTCTGAATGCCATGGGTTAGGTAGCATTGTTCCATCTTCCTTTTTTAGTCAAAATGTGCCCGAACGCACTTTGCTAGTAATTATATAGGCACCATCCCAATTTGAAGTAAGTTTCGTGGCTTCCATCTGTCGGCCAGTGACCTCGATCTTGTGTAGAACCCAGTTTTCGATTTGTAGAGGTCGCCTATGCACATGCTTGTCGTGGCTTGACTTTGTTCGTTGCTTGTAAGCTTCCTGTCGGAGTCGAGCTGTTTTTCGTTTTTCTTCCAGCAGGTTGAGGTCGATAGTCCTCGAGATGTCGTTTGTATCGATATCGTAGTTCGACACCCTGTATGTGGGTAGGACAAGCTTGGTTGGCACTACGGCCTCTGACCCATAGAATAAAGAATACGGGGTTTCACCGGTGGGGCCCCTAGTTGAGGTTCGTACTGCCCATAAGACGGGGTTCAATTCCTCCACCCATTTGTTAGACTTCCCTTCGCAATTCTTTTTTAAGGTTTTGAGAACCAATTTGTTGGCTGCTTCGGCCTGGCCATTACCTTGAGGATGGGCCACAGATGATTTCCAATGTTTAATTTGCAATCTTGCACATTTCGCTGTGAATTTTCTGAAAAATTGCGTCCCATGGTCCGTGACGACAGCGCGGGGTACACCAAACTGACACAGGACAGAATCATGGAAGAAATTGAGCACATTTTCTTCCGTGGGGTGCACTAGAGGTTTGGCCTCAATCCATTTAGAAAAGTAGTCGACGACCACCACTAGATACTCGAAACCATTCCGAGCCTTGGGAAACTTGCCCATCAAATCCACTCCCTACATGTCGAATGGCCAAGTAGGCACCATCAGGGTTTGTGCGATTGAGGGCATGTGGGGAATATCGCCAAACTTTTGACAAGTTTTACAGCATTTCACAAAGCAATCGGAATCATGTCAAAGTGTTGGCCAATAATATCCTTGGTGTAGGACTCGCTCAGCCAGGGCTCGGGCCCCTGGATGGCCCGCACAAACACCCTCGTGAAGTTCCTCTAGGACGGCCTTGGTCATGGAAGGCGGTATGCATCGTAAAAGCGGCTTCGTGAATGATCGTCTGTACAGGATGCCCTCGTGGATGATGTAACGGGCTGCTTGCTTTCGGATCTGTTTTGCCTGATCTGGCTACTCTGGGAGGATTCCTTGTTCGATAAAATCCTTCAGGTCGTCTATCTATGATTTGGGCACCTCATCGGAAGTGTAAATATGATCTCCTGACGAAGTGGATGGGTTGGAGGATATTTCAATGGCGATGTCGAGGGTATTCTCTGTTTCCCTTGAGGCAATCTTCGAAAGAAGATCGGCTCGCTCGTTTTCACTGCGCCGCACTTTCTCAATGATAAAGTATTCAAACTTTGCTGTCCGGACTCGTGCCGTCTTGGCATACTCTTTCAAGTTATCGGAATTAACGGCATAGTCGCCTCGAACTTGATGAACCACGACTTGGGAATCGCTCTGGATTTTCAAAGCCGTGATTTCGGCCTGCAGTGCCCATAACATTCCCAAGATAAGAGCTTCATATTCTGCTTGGTTGTTTGAGACAGCGAAATTCAGGCGTATGCCTCTTTCTTGTACTTGTTTCGTGACGGGAGAGATTAACACTAAACCGACCCTAGCGCCATTTTGATTCATCGCACCATCGACTTTAAGTAGCCAGGCTCCTTCATCAGGCGTTGTCGACATCCTCTTTGGCGGGGTGTAAGGAATGATAGTTGTGTTCGTTCTGTCCACTACATCGGAGAATGTGGTTTCGGACAAAAAATCTGCCAGAGCTTAAGCTTTTATGGATGTGCGGGGCGTGAATGTGATGTCATACCCACAGAGCTCGATTGACCATTTTAGCATTCGGTCTGATTGATCCAACTTATGATATATTTGTCAGAGTGGGCATTGGTGTATACAGTAATGGCATGTGATTCAAAATAAGCTTGTAGTTTACGAGCTACAACAACCAACGCATAAGCTAATTTTTCTATATTAGGGTACCGAGACTCCGGCCCATTGAGAACTTTGCTTACATAATAAACTGGCAGTTGCTTTTTGTCAACTTCCCGGATGAGGACAGAAGCTACAGCTAAGTCTGAAGCCGCTAGGTACATGTATAATACTTCCCCTAATTCTGGTGAACTAAGTAGAGGAGGGTTAATGAGATATTCTCTCAATTTTTCCCATGCCTCTTTACATTCCTCAGTCCAAACAAAATTTCGGGCAGCGACCTTCAAGACTTGAAAGAATGGAAGACACCGCTCCGCTGACTTTGATATGAATTGCCCTAATGCAGCAATACAGCCTTTAATGCGTTGAACATCCTTTATGCACCTTAGCTCTCTCAAATTCATGAGGGCAGTGATTTTCTCGGGGTTGGCCTCGATACCACGCTCGGTCATCATAAAACCCAAAAACTTCCCTGACCGCACACCAAATGTGCATTTGGTGGGGTTCAATTTCAGACCATAAGATGAAAGAGTGGCGAAAGTTTCCTCAAGGCCGGTCAGATGGGATCCTCCTTTGATCGTCTTGATGACCATATTGTCCACATAAGCTTCTACATTCCTCCCAAGTTGGGCCTTCAAAACAAGATCGATCATTCTCTGGTAGGTCGCCCTGCATTCTTTAAGCCGAACGGCATCACATTGTAGCAGTAGATTCCTCCAGCAGCTCGGAACGAGGTATGGATCTGATCAAATTCATGTAACTTGATCTGGTGGTATCCAGAAAATGCGTCCAAGAAACTGAGCATGCCATACCCCGATGTTGCGTCAACCAACTGGTCTATGCGAGGTAGAGGGTAGCAATCTTTCAGGCAAGCTTTGTTCAGATCGGTGAAGTCGACACACATGTGCCACTTCCCATTAGACTTCTTCACCATCACCACATTCTCTAGCCACGTGGGATACTGGACTTCCCTTACAAACTTCGCCTTCAAGAGCTTGCCGACCTCTTCTTTCATGCCGGCTTCTTTATCCGACCCAAGTCGCCTTTGCTTTTGTTGCACCGGGGTACACCTTGAATCGATATTTAGCCTATGGAGCGCGACCTTTTCATCCAGTCCGGTCATATCTTCGGTAGTCCAGGCGAAGTTCTCTTGGTGTGCTTTCAAGAACTCTTCGATTGCTGCGGCATCTCCTTCTGGCATGTCTTTGCCAATTCTGACTTTTTGTTCAGGATACTGTGGGTTAATCACGACCTCTCTGTACTCTGTCTCAATGGTCGAAACACCATCGACATCCATAGGCTGCACTCCTAATAGAGGTCGCCTCTTTTTGGCTTTGATGAGATAGGTAAGGTGGCTTTTGGGGTTACTTTGTACCTCGCCATTGCCAGTTGATGTGGGGAATTTGACTCTTTGATGCGGCAGAGATATGACCATGTCGTATTTCGCCTGAAGGGGAGCGCCAAGGATGGCATTATAAGATGAATCGACATTGACTACATGGAACTTGATTAGCTCACTTCGCACATTTGGAGGATTTCCCAGCGAGACCTCGACCTCAATAGTTCCCTTGACTTCGATCTTGTGTGTCGTAAAACCTTCCATCCTTGTGGAACTCGGAGTGAGGTGATTTCTTTTTAACCCCATTTTTTCAAAGCATTTATAAAACAGGACATTTCTTGATGCTCCTATGTCGAACAGCAGTCTCTTTACTAGGTACTTGTCAATGCTAGGAAAACGAAAGATGGCCTCAATCACAATGGGGTTGCTTTTTAATTCTGTCGTAGAAGCCAATTCTGACCAAGAAAATGTGATAACCTCCTTGTCATTCAAATATTCTGGCACAATAAAGGTAGCTTTAAGCGAGTTGATTTGTCGCTTCAGCTGAGTCAAGGAAGGTACTTCGGCGGAAATCACTTCAATCACCCTCTCCTTCCCTTTATCAACATCTTTGGGGGTCCCTTGTGCTTTGTATTCGTTCAGCCTTCCTTCTTGGATCAACCTTTCGATTGCGCACTTGAGATGAATGCAATGTTCAATAAGGTGTCCGTGATCTCGATGGAACAAACAATACTTGTTTTTATCTCTGAAGTTTTGGGATCGAGGATGCATAGGTTCAGGATTAGGGACTCCGTATTTTTCTTTCAAAACTGACACGAGGTCTTCCTTTGGAACATTCAACGGCGTAAAGGTTTCTGTCTTCCAAGTTCGGTTCTTTCCTCGTTGCTTGTCATCATAGCCAATTGGGGCCTTTCCTTTGTCAAGCGAGCTTTGCTCCTTTTTCGATGTTCCCTGTCCTTTCCTCGCCTCGATGCTATTATTTTCTGCCAGGGCTACTTTTCGGGCGACATTGAACATTTCGCCTAATGTGCGTGGCTTCCTTAATTGCAATTTGGTGTATAAAGCCGCACTTTGGAATCCTCTTTCGAAACATGTCAGCACTGTATCTTCACTTAACCCCTCAATCTCGTCGTGGACCTTCTCAAAGCGATCCAAATAGGACAAAAGAGATTCTCCATCTCGCTGTTTCACATTTGCTAAGTCGCCACGAGTTTTTGGGATTACTTCAGCTGTGCTGAACTTGTCAAGGAACATCCTTTCTAAGCCCGACCATGAATCGATTGCATTCGACTTTAGCGATGTAAACTAAGTCAAGGCCTTCTCGGCCAGTGTGCTAGGGAAAGCTTTGCACAATAGAACTTCATCATTAGTCACCAACTCCATCGCCGATTTATAGCGACATATGTGTTCTTGAGGCCGACTTTTACCATTGTAAAGTACGAACTGAGGCAATTTGAGGTTTGGACCCGGAGCAGCATCCCTTATCCACCTGGTGAAAGGTCCCAGTTTGACAGATCACCTTTCTGTCGAAGTCCGTACTCTAGTAGCGGGCTCCGTGTGTCGTTCCTCCCTGCCTCTCTTCGATCCTCTTTGAACAGAATGACGGTCAGGGGTGCAAGGTGGCAATCGGGATGAATGATGCGACTCGCCAACTTCGCTGGGAACTCGTTGCTGTCTAGAGGTCGGAGCCTCAGATCGACCATGGAGAGGGTTCATTCTATGTGTTGCTGTAACACTTCGCTGGGAGTATCGTGCACTTTGACGAGGTCGCGTGGCAGTCATACTACGCTCCCTTGTAGGCTCTCCTTGCGGCCTCTCTGATGTAAGGGGAGCTCCTCGTGTTGGTTGTGAGGTGGCCCCTACTCCCTTCTCTGGTACGGGTGTGTTCATGAATACCAGTGGAGGCAATGTTTTTCCAACTCCTCCATCTGCGTTTTCAACTTAAACCAGTCTTCCATCGCTTTCTGTTGTTTACTCAAACGGTCAAGTTCTTCTCTTAGCTTCTGGACCCCCTGACTGTCGGAAGACCCGGTTGCCTGTGCTCTCCTTGCACTTAATCTGTCTCTTAGATCACAAGAAACAGCTTATGGACCTAATCACTCAGTCACCGACCGTCTCAGAGCTGGCGTCACCACTTGTGGTGACGGCGCTCTCCGACGGGACTGTTGGGTCTCTGCATCTATCATATGTGTTCTTCGTGATGTAGAATGGTGAGACATTATGTACTCAAACAACACAGCGAGAGAATACGTAGAAGTAGATGAATCTTAACTAAAAATAAAGAACTTACACTTCTTTCCCGGTAACGGAACCAATCTGATGTGGTAAAAACAATGGATACCACGTTTGCACTACTAACTATATTTTACCTTCAGCAACGATGGTCTCCTTCGAGGAATTAAGAGGGGATTTACCTCCGTGTTAACCTCCGATGACAAAGTTAGCAATGTCTTTTGAGTTATAAAAAATGTATAAGAAACTCTGTAGGAGAGAAGAAAATAAAGAGTGTTTTTTACTTACTAGGACCAACCTCCTTTCATGAAGAGCAAGCTTCCTTTTATAGCCATGTATGGTTGCGCCTAGGGATTAATGCATGTTGACACGTGTATGTAGGTACCGTCCTGATTTGCTCCTGGGGCACCACGTGTCCAACTTCGTGGACGCCAAATTAGAATTCAAATTGGAACATTGCTTCTACTTGAGTATTGGTGTCAATGGGAGCGGCGCATGCCAGAGCTGTCTTGTCACCGCAATTTTCAATCGCGCTCCTCGTGTCGTGGCCTGCGAGGCCGACGTATCTAGAGGTCTTTCGATCAGCTTGCTTACCTCGATCCCGCTTTCAACGAGTAGCCAAGTTGCAAACGTTATCGGAGAGCTTCTCTTTTGCTCCATCTTCCTTTTGCAGTCGGACACTCCAATCGTCGAGGTTGTTGATTTAATTATGCCGATGACAAGGTCGACCAGACGAGGTGTGATACTTATGATAAATTATCCGCTCACTTTTACTTCATTCTTTATCTTTGATTCCTTTTGTTTTCCTTCGTTTATTGATTGTCTGGGTTTTGTTGGTTTGATTCATTGCGTGGAAGTAGTGAATCTTTGTTGCCTGTCATCCTTTTATACTTTCCAAACCAAGATCTAAGATTCATATGTTTACTAATTTAACTCTCAAGCCAAGATTTAAGATTCAGATGTTTTATCAGTTTCCTGGTTCTAAGTTTTTTGTATATTACAAAAAAAATTTAAATGTGTCTTCTATATATAAGATAAGGATGAAACTCCAACATGCCAGATTTGATATCAATTCCAGCTCGCTATAATGATCTCATATCAACCACCATTTCGCTCTTTCAACAGTCGTGGGGGCTCTTGTTCCATGATGCCTAAACCAGTTGTTGATAAGTATTCACGTATAGTTGTTTTACGGTCTCCAAGGTATGATCTAGAAAGTTATCATAGGCATCATCACCAAGGTTTTTTGCTGGCAAAACACTGTAGAGTGCTTTATTAGTTTTTGTCTTATGCACAATTTTAATGCAATATTACTTGAGTAAAGAGAATC
>JAXGGT010039780.1:0-12336 GCA_035583425.1 Marsdenia floribunda
TCATAGGGTTTTTCCACGTTAAATCTTATGTTGTCTCTTTTTCTCATCATTTATAACTCTATTAATTAGTATTAGAGCTTTTAACAGAGCTCAACAACCCAACAAATTTCTATTTAAGTTTTGTAATACTTAAATGTGCCACAAAAAACAACTGAGTCCTTTAAGTCCATTCAGATTCATTACAAATAAAGACCAAATTTTCAGTACTCATTTTTTTTTCTTTTTTTTTTTCTTTTTTCAAATGGGTATTTTTGGTAATAATAGCCCAAAAGCTTTATCGAGCTTATGGAGATTCTTAATAGTTCCAGTCCATTTCTCATTTTTAATTTTCTTTCAATGGACATTTATGGTAATAATAATTCATACTTGGGGTAAGACTCATATTATATTTAAGCTTAATCTTTGCTATTGGTATTGTAGTAATTTTACATAATTAATACAATTGTTCCACATCGAAATTACATACTTTTGGCTTTTTTTGAGTAGGATATATAGTTGTACTTTTACTCAAAGAAAAAATATATTAACTTTGTCTCTCAGACTTTAATTTTATTTGTTTTGAATATTTTATCTTTCTTATCTTAAGCATCCAAAGAGTCTTATAAGATCTTTTATCTTTTGAACTTTGTTTCGCAAGAAAGATAGTCAATACTAAGTTAAAGCATTTTTTAGGATCATTCATTTGAAGGAATCTTTCAAAGGGTTTAATTATTTGCATCCTAATAGAAATAGAACATAATACAATTAATCGATCACGTAAAGCATGTGTAATGTTTCAAATTTTACAACCGTTCTTTTTTGACAATATATATCATAAAGTCTTGGATCATGAAATGGTGTAGGAAAGATATGCTCCAAATGCAACAATCACAAGCACAGCAGCACCAACATTCACCAGAAGTTGTCTCTCCTCATTCAAGTCCAAGAATTTTCTCACTGTTTGCTTATAATCCCTACTACTTGATGCAGCAGCCGTCGGTGTTGTGGTTTTCCTTTCCTTCGGCTCCAAAATTTCACCTTCATCATTTTTCTCTAATTTTGGTTTCTCTTTGGTTTCTTGAGCATCAGTCGTCTTTTGATGATAATCACTTGCTTGTTCAGATTTCTGGACATCCTTCATTTTCTGAACACCCTTGGGATAGTTACTACTCTGCTCTTCAGATTTCTGATCAGGTTTCTTAATAAGTGGCATGGGACGTTTATCTGCACCATCATCAGCTTTAGTCACTTTCTGATCATTCCATTTCTCCGTGGTTTTCTCGATGGCTTCTTTTTTATAGTCACTTTCTTCTGGTTTATCCTTTGAACTCTTTTTGGGGTCTTCTTTTTCTGTCGACATCCTCTGTTCATCGGCGGGAGTTTCCTGAGTTATTCCGGCAGGCATTCTTGCTTTTTTAGCAGAGGGAATGCCAGTTGGACCGGCAATATAATCATTACCAGCATCTTGCTGGGTTTTCTGGGGCGCTGCCGGCTGCTTTTGTGAAGACTGGTTCTCTTGAGGCTTCTGGGAAGGTTCAGTAGCAGGTTTGGTTGCTTGAGTGGATGCATATTCTTTGGCTGATTCTCTTTTTTTGGGTATTATAATGGTAAGGATTCCTCCTTCGAATTTTGCACGAATTCCTCTTACATTACAATCTTCCGGGAGTGGATAATCCTCTTGGAATCTGCTCCATTTGTTACCAGCAATTGGTGTTTCCCCTCTTGCCCTCAATATGTTCCTTCCTTCTGTGGAAACCCTAAGATTCTCCCTCTGAAAACCTGAAATTCAGCAAAAGCTTTTATCCCACTCATAAATTTAACCTTAATTACAACCTTAATTAAACAGAATATATATATATTGAAAATTTGAATTTTTTTTTTTGCCTCTAAAAGTGAACTGATGACCTAATAGATTATAAAGGATACACTTACCAATCCAATTACACTTATTTGTATATACGTGTATATATATATGATCTAAAAATCACCTCAAAAAAAATAGATGATCTAAATTGAAATGGAACATCCTTAGTTAATAAATAGATAGTGCTGAAACTTTAGGCGAATAGGATAAAGTGCATAAAATGGTTTTCAGATTTAAAAATTTTGTAATAAAATTATTTTAAAATTTAAAATCTCAGACAACAAAATTCAATAATTAAAAAGAAAAATGATATATTTAAAAAAAAAAAAAATTGTAAAATTGTGGATTTGGTCACAAATCTATTATTATAGAATTGGTTTCTATATATATGTGTGTGTGTGTTTATATGTACATGCATATTCAATTTGTTTGGTCCGTATAACGTATTTTTTCCGTTATATTAATTATTAATGTGTATTTTTAATATTTGCAATTCTCAAAGGCAAAAATACTTTAAATTTCAAAAAAAAATGTCTGTAATTCTAAGTACATAAACTACAAATTTTATATTAAAGAAAAAATATAAAAGAAATATAAGGATCAATTTAACCATATAAAAATAAGTTTTAGATCAAATACACTAATTTTTCCAAAAGATTATATATAACCTATAAAGATTTAAAAAAATAATAATAAAAAAAAAACACTCAAAGAAACCTGGAAGATAGATGAGAAGAAGAGTATTTGATTCTTCATCTTCTTGCCATTCTATGGTAGGCCTGAAGTCTTCATAAAAGGTGGGGGTGGCCACCGGTGACCGCGGGGGACGTCTTGGAGTACCTGTTCCACTACTTCTGGGAGTTTGTCTCATTGCCATAATATATATATTCTTCCACACAATATATATATATATATATTTGTTCTTCTTCCCTTCTTTTTATCACGATTTGAGTATATATATGTATATATATTTGTTTCTTATGGAGCTCTATATTTATAGGGATTGGGAATTTGGATAATGCCTTTTCAATGCATGAGTTTAGAGTTATTCTTTTTTGTTTTCTTTATGATGAAACAATTCTAATTACGTTGCCTCCATTTTGTGTTACGTCTGTTTGGCTTTGTTGTGAAGATAATGATGGCTGCAGAATTCTTTGCTTTTCTTACACAGTTTTCCAATTGTTACACAATCATAACCATGCAATTCAATGCAAGTCTATTCTTTGTCACATTGTTGTCCAATCATGTAATTTCTTTTATTTTTATATGTCCTAAATCTTTTCTTTCTAATAAATTTGATTCTTTATCTAATTTTAATTTCTTAAATTGATCTTTTTAGACAATAATTAATAAATTGTGGTAAAATATTTTGCATGTGCAATGAATATAAGTATTAAAAAGAACTAATGAATTGTTAAGTAACCAAAAATTCATTAAGGCGTCCCCAGTTTCTCTTTTAAAAATTTTTCGGAGAAAATGGATCTTATTAAAACTTGAATGGAGAAAAACTTACAAAGAGAGATTTAACACTCCCTCAGAAGTATGAACAAAACTCTTTTAAAATTTTTAAAATTTGTTATATATGGTAATATCACTTGAGGGTGAATGACTTGAAAATAGATAAAATTGAAATAAAATAGTTATTTTGCCTTATGTACTCAAGACATGCAAAAATTTTGACTGAATTTTCTTAATTATTAACTAAAAAGATCTAATTAGACAATCAAAATTAAATAAATGATCAATTTACTTAAATGAAATATTTAATATTAATTTGAATAATAAAAAATTATGGAGAAACTAAATCGAGCAAGTATTTTCTTTTTCTTTTTTAAATAAAAATAATATTTACTCAATAAAAACATATTTTTCACATTAAATGAAGATAATATTAAAAAGATTTAGTTTAAAATTTTAAGATAATATTAAAATTTTTGTATCTTACATTTTGTTGGCATATATATATATATATATATATTTGCATGATTAAAATTTTTTATCCACATAATATTTTATCTTAATATATTATTTAAAACATTTTGGATTATATCTTTTATTTATAATAATTTTTTTTTTTGTCAAAAAGATTTAGTTCAATTGGTAACAACTTTAGTTACGATCATATAATTACCAATAAAGACACCATAAAGGTGAAAGTCCCTCAAAAATTTCAAAAAAAAAACAAAACAAAACAAAACAAAACAAAACGAAACAAAAAATCCGAAACCTTTTTCTCTGTTTTTTCTTTCATATTTCCCCTTAAACAATAAATATTTTGATATATATATATATATATGAAAATCAAATATTATATAGTATATTAAAATATATAAGTATAGAAAATATAAGTAATATTTATATTTAAAATTTCATTTTTTAATTTGTTTATCAACTTATAAAATAGTATATTTAAAAATTTATTTTCATAACATTCTAATTTTAAAATAATACGATAATATTTAGTTTTATAGATCTTCATCAAAACTTAAAAAAAAATATATTTGACTTAGCTGAATAAAAATTATAATAATTTCTATCCTCTAAAAAGTAACCATAAAAACAATGTACTTAATTTTTTAAAATAAATTTACATAGTATTAATCGAGTTAAAAATAATAGACATTGCTTTTTACTTTTTTATTTATTTATTTTTTAATTTTGTATGTAGAAAAATTTTTATTACTTTTTAATATATATATATATAATTAAGTCTCATATAATTATATTTGGTCAATTATTATATTTGTGTACTTTCATCATTTATATTTTTGCTTATTTAAAAAATAAAGTTTCAAGTGTTTAATTAAAATTTCAGGGTGTATTTGGATTGAAGTTTTTGAATTTGTTCATTTTTTTTTTTCAAAAAGAGTTGAGTGGATTGCGAAAAACGAAGAGTAAGGTAGGGACGTATAAAGAAATTGTCTAGTAAATGGGGGACAAAAATAATATATTTTATTAGTGTAATGATGATATTGTTATTAAATTGATATATATTTATATATATTTTTTTATTAAGTGTAATGATTTTTTTATTAATTTTTTTGCCAAGTGGATTGACATGAACAGTGTCACATCAAGTGATGTCCAAACAAGTATACCTCATTTTTTTTTTAGTTTAAGTGAAAAATTGAAAAAAAAAAAAAAAAAAAACTCGAATCCAAATACACCCTTTAACTTGTCAAAATTTATATACAATTCTAATTGAAACAAATGCTTGTTCACTTAAATTTAGTTATAATTATCTAAATCTAATAAAATCTATTTCATGTGGTCAAACTTAGATAAAAAATTATACATACATATATATATATATATATTATAAATATATTTATTGTTATACATATTCATTGTAGTCTCCCATATACTTTACTCGCTACTCCATAGTCTCTACGGTTGCATCCTATAAATAGAACCTTTATTGATTAATGATATACATGAGTGATAAATTCTCTCTATTTTCCATCTGATTTATCTTTTGTTTTATAATACGTTATTGGCACGACCCTCTACATTTGTTTTTGAATATCGCAATTTTTTGTATGAATCATTTAGTAGTAGTTTCATGAGTCTCTATCACACCATGAGTACCATTAGCATCAAGCATATGAAGTTTGATGTTTGATTTAAGGATCTAAAGTTTGGAGTTTGACTCAAGAAGAATAAAAAAGTATGTTATATGAAAAGGTATGCGGTTTTATTTTCATAAAAAAATTGTGGCTCTTGAAGTCACAAAACATTTTATTTTACATGAATATTAGATGTTGAGATGTATCTAATTAAGATATGTCCAATAGACATTGTCATGATAAAAATCCAATTGATTCGATTATCCGAAGATGGTCGTAAGAAAGATTTGACCAAAATAGACTACCAAAAGATGGTCATAAGAACAATTCGACTATTAGAAAATAGTTGAAAGATAGTTATAATAAAGATCTGACTACCAAAAGATATCCGCCTATCAAAAGATAGTTGAATGGTCGTTCTACCAAATATAATATAGTTACATATACATATGACATTACATGATTTTAAATTCGTAAATAGAAATCATTCAACATATTGTAGGATTTTAAATCCATTAATCATTTTTATTCGAGATGGTTAAATTTATCTCGAAGTTAAGTTACGTGAGAGAATATGATAGATGACGATATGTTTGATAAAATTTTTCTAACTTTTATGTCTCAAATATCGTCTTATAGTATTAATCTAATTACATGTCGATATTGTTAGAATCTATGACTTTAGAAGATTCCACAATAAATTTGACCAATTATATTACAATTAATGAAATAAACATTTAAGTTGCAAAATATTCATGACCACTAGAAGTGGAAAAAAACAATGACCACAAAAAATAAATTTATCTTTTATTTATTATTTATTTTTATTTTTAATATATTTATTTTACCATTATTTAATATTTTAACATAATATGTATTTATCTTATTATATTTTCTTATTATCTATATAGTTTTTGCATAATAGATATGTATTACCAAAGTAATAATATTTTATCTTAATCATATATATATATCTTACACACCAGAAAGGTAAGTGATATTTTAATATTTTAATGGTCTTACTTTTTTGTGGTAATATTTTAATAATAAATATGTATTTAACCATCAAAAGTGATAGTATTTTAATGATAGATATGTGTATTACCACTAAAAGTGGAATAACATAGAGAAAGAACAAAATGTTTTTCAAAAAGACACTAATGGACAAAAAAAAATTCATTGGTCTTGTAACTGTAGAAAGGTAAGACGTGTAATTGGTGTTTATCGATTATCTTCAAAAGTAAAGCAAAAAATGACGAAATAAATTTTATGTCTCGAAATTTGACTAGCAAAAGAAAATTACAATGATTTTTATGATGTTAATAATGACGACAACAAAAAGAAAAAACTTTGATTCATTGATATTCTTTAATTTAAATATTTATTTCGATTTTTAATTTACTTATTTATTCATATATGTAATTTTTTCTTATTAATGAAATTTGTAATTATTTATTAAAGAAATAAAAACTGTATATAAGAATTGCATTGAAAATAATGTTTTATTAAAAAAACATAATATTTTTGAAAGGATAATAGGTAAATGATTATTTCAACTTCATTTTCTTGTTGGACTTTGATACATGGTTTCTTCATAAATTCTTTGTTCGTCGTTACGTTGATTTGCGAGTCGCACAGTTATGACGTTGAACTTTCTTTGATATTTGTAATTAAAGTCTTGATTCTATTCCTTGATAAATGCATGTGTGTATCTATGCTTAATTGAATGCTGCAACTCGGTGATGTGAATTTGCCCCTATTCATACAAATATATGTTATGATGATAATGATAATTGAATTGTAAAATAGAGATATATTTATCTATTAGATTAGATATAAACTTACGTTTTCAAATTTGTTTTTGGAATTGAATTGCGTCAAATGGCATTAGAATTTCTCCCACTTTTTCTAAAAATGTTAAATTTAGCTCTACTTCCTGATCAATGAGTTGCAGTATGTAGGAGTACCTGAATTTATATAATGTTTTTTAATGTATAATAAATAAAACAATATTGAATAGAAATTATTTAAAGTGTAATAAATTTTAAAGAATATTGATTATAAATTTTAAAGACATACTAGCAGTTACTGTAACATCTTTGTTGCAATTGTGGCAATGCATTAGGTATCATGGGCTTGATGAAATCTTTCGAAAGTATTGTGGGAAGCATGTATAGCAAATTTGATCTTCTGCATTTTGAATTGAAGTTTCCCTTTTATCCAATGAGGCTATTAAGTAAATACATTAATATTTTTCAAATAATTATAATTATTAAATTCTTTTAGATTATAATTATCTTACCTAGAGAATAACTATAACTCTTTAATTCATGAAAAAATTACATTGTATGCCTTTTACTATAGAAAAAAAGAAATTAATAAAGTATTTTTTGTCATGTTTATCTTTCTATTGGATTGTATTAAATTTAATTATACATGTATTATTTTGTTATTTAATCATTTAAAAGATTCAATGTATTTGAAATTTAATGTATTTTATGTGTCTATGTGGTGAATGCATAATATATATATATATATATATTGTGTTTTAAATTTATAAATTTTGTTATACTAAAGTATACTCTTTTTTTTTTTTTTTTTTTTTGCTGAAGCCAGCCTTGTGTTATCTGATTTGAGGGAATTCGTTGAATCGTGAAGCTCAATTACATCGCTTGATGCAATTAATCTTCTCTATTTGTCTCGAAGTCTATTCTAACTACCGGACATATAGCTGGAGGAGCACTTTGAGAGCGGGGTACCTCATCTATCAAGAGAGGGTTCCCGATAATCATGCTAGAAGTTCATTCCTTAACAAGATATAACCTCAACAACAGATTCAGGACCTGCGATTCTTCTCTTTAATGAGAACAACACAGAAGTAGACTAAGGTGATGGTCGAATTCCACGAGTAAGGAAGAAAACCCCTTGCATTACCCCTGCTTGACTCTTTTCATAGTAAGAGTCGGGATGATCCCGTCGAAGAACTTGATTCATGCAGAGAAAGAGAAAGACTGGAATTTAAGTATTTGTTTTGAAGTCAATTTTTAGATAAATATAAATTTATGGTATATTTACAAGATTAGATATCTGTGTAATATTTATGAGATTTTACGATTTTTATTTTTTGAAAAAAATGTTAATATAGTTATGAGATAAGATAGCAATGTAATTTTAGATAATTTAAGTACATATATTAATATTTTTGAAATAATTATAATTATAATTATTTTTTAAAATTATAATTATCTTACTTAGTGATAACTATAATTATTAAATTTTTAAAATTATAGTTATCTTATCTTTTTAATAGCTTAAAAATTATAATTATTATCAAAATTTGAGATATAATTATTTTAAAATTGAAATATATACTTTGTGCCTTGAATAAAGCATATCTTTAATATATTCATTTAAATGTTAAAGTATTTATCAAAATAAATATACATATTAGTTTCATAAAGTAATTTTTAACTTATAATTAAATTTTTCGTTTATTATAATAAATATTAGAATCATGTTGCGTAGTGCAAAGTATGGAGTGATATGTCAAGTGACTCAATTTTTGGCCAGTCTTTGGACAGGTTCGGTGATTTGAATTAAAGCACTTCTTGATGCTCTCCCTTTCATAAGTCTAGAAAACCATTTATCATACAAATTAATAAAGCAAGAACCTAAACCAAAGATTGACCTTAGTAGAAAATGTGGTTTTCTCAAGAGAAAACATGACCCAAGCTGTATGTCATAAATAAAAAAAATAAAAAATTGATCACGATTTTAATTCTACAGTAGCACTCTCGAAAGAAGGTTCAAGACAAGGAAGAACATCAGAAATTTGACAACTATAATGTTACATTTCTACAAGAGATAAGCTTTTTAAGCAATAAGTTCATCTTCAAATTTAGACACAAGGATATTATTGCCTGATCCAAGGGTCTTCAAATTTGCCTTGACACTTGATTTTGCTTCAAAACTGATAATCAGTATTGAAAGTTGCTCACTTTATTAGTATGATACTGCATTAATAGATCACACTAAACACGTTTACATGCACAATGGAAATTGCATTAACTAGAAAACATAGCTGAGGAAAGTGGGGAAAAGAACAACAACAATAAATTGGCAATAAAAGTTTCATTTGCGCTTCAAATTAGTAAAGAACAGAAAATAGATCATTAGCACAAGATGACCAATGGAAACTTACATTCTTTCTCCATCTCTACTGGTTCTCTGATCAAATGCGGAAAACATCTAATTGAAATTGTTCATTATATAGCTGCCAATGGCCATAACTCTCGGAATGGAAAATCGATCTAGGGATGTAAAAATTAGGCTTCTTGATTGTTTTAACGATGTTCATTTTTGATGAGGCATTTGCTATATCCGGGCTAGTTATATTTTCATATTCTGATGAATCTAAGCAATCCAGGTTCAAACATCCTTCTGATATTAAAGCAAGGCCTTTAGCTGTTAATTTGGAGAATCGAAGTTCAAGAAGCACAAGGTGAGACATAAATTTTCCAATTGTAGCAGCATCAGGGCAGAATTTAGGAAATTGTAGGGCATAATCCCAACTTTAAGAAGGAATCTGATGAATTGGTAGATCTTTCCCAACATGTTACGAGAAAAATAGACTTAGGATTGAAACAAAGGCTTGAAATGGAATCACTGGGAGGTTGTACCACCTTTTTAGCATACCGAACAAATGTCACACAAAAATTAGCACACGGTTCATTGTGCCCAAGCTTAGCAATTGCTAAATTATTTTACTTAGAACTCCTCCACACTTACAAAGATGGATTAATACATAATAATTACAATAAATTACTAAACTTACAATTAAGAGGAAACAAAAACTAACCTCGACAGAAACTAACCTCCGTACCTGACAGAATAGAAGTTATCATCAAGGCGTTTTGCTTCACTCTTTCATCTTGCAAATTCAATTTTCAACACAAACATTGTAAAAACAAGATGCCAAATTAAAAAAAAAAAAATCAGAAATAAAGGGGATCTAAATTATGAATCATGTCAACTTAGAATCTATAACATTGGAACTAATACCTTCTACACAAGAAAAAGCTCCCAAATAAAAATTACCATGAAGAAGGAAGCATATTATATAAATACGTGTTGCTTTAAATACCAAAACCAAAAATGAAGAAGACAAAAGGTCTTATGAATAAAATTATAAAAAAAAATAATAATAAATATATCAAAATTAGATTAAAATATATCGTTCTCTCTCTAGAGTAGAATTTGCTCTCTTCTCTCTCCAGATTGCCCTCTTGCTAGCGTCTCTAGATCCTGTTGAATTGTTTTTTCTAGGCCAATTTCTTCTCTTTTCTTCATCTCCCAGCCGTCTTCCCTCCTTTCTCCACTCTTCCTCCATTCCCTCCTTCTTCATTTTCAGCTCTTGCCTATACACATATTCCATCCTATGGCAGACGTACCAGGAAACGACTTCCTAGATCTCACCATTAATGCCCCACTTCCTGGAGCATTCAATGACCTGGTACTCATTGTCAATTTCTCACTACCAAGACTATTAATCACAAGGCATCAACCACGGTAATAACTGCAGCATGGAATTTGGGTAATAATGTCACTCTCACACCTTTGGATCATAACACTATCTCGTGTGCCTTTCAAAACCCCCAAGACCGAAAGGGCCATGTTGAACCTCCTCCCTTGGCCTCCGAATCTTCCCTTGGACTAGATCGATTTCATGTTCTGCTCGCCATGGGTCCAGGTACACCACCTGCCACCTAACCGCAAAACAAGGAGAATGCTACCAAGTGTGGGAACTTCATAGGCCACACTCTATAGATAGAGGACCAATCCAAGTTCCAACTCGCCAAGAAATTCAACCGTATCAAGATGGCATTCGACACATCCAAGAGCTTAACACCAGGATGCAGCATTCGGCGCGATGATGGTTCTCCTTTGTGGATAGGGTTCAAGTATGAAAGACTATCTGACTTCTGCTACTGTTGTGGTAAAATCAACCATACCAAATCAGCATGTTCTGAACAAAACTATAGTCAAGCGATAGACACAAGCCAACTGCCCAAGTATGGCCCTTGGCTTAAAGCCGGCTATAAGGGTGCTTCCAAGACTCCTAAGACATTCACTACTCCTTCGGCCCACACTCGGCAAGCTACCGATGACACTAACTCAGACACCAGCCCGATGGCGCATGGCCCAGGTACTATTTCCTCTCCACGTCAATCTCTCACCTCCTCGAGACCTTCCCCGCGTCAGAATCATTCCCACATACGAAAAGCTCTCTCAGATATTTCAAATCAGCTAGCCCTGTCCTTAATCTTTCAGACCAAAATTCAAACCCCACCTACCCAGTCCATGTCAACACCTAACCCTTCCCACTCCTGCCCCACACTTGGCCCGCCCAATTTAGTCGCTACCACAACCTCTCCCCAAACCCAGCCCCGCCCTACCACTAGCCCTGTTACCATCGCTTGGGCCTACCTGAGTATCTGACCTACCAAAAAACCCCAGCTCCACTAAATAACCCACCCCAGCCCATCTCATTAGATCATATTCAGCATTTTCTTAGCCCACATAAACCCAACCTGAAGCGCCCCAATTTTTTTTCTAGATGTGGCCTACAAAAGAAATAAGATTCAGGATGCCGAGGGAGTTGAATCTGCTATAGCCAAGTTACATATTATTCCCCCAGACCTATTAGAATCTCCACCTTTCGAATCAGTACCAGAAAGCAGCACATATCTGGAGGAAAGCGTCTTGCTGACTTGCAGAAGGTTCATTCATGTAAAACGCCAGGCAAGAATGTACCCACGCAAATAGAGTACTGCAGTTGGTGTGTGAAAATAATATGTGATTAAAAAGAGATTAAAGGTATAAAATAGATCACAATTGAACTTGTCACTAAATCACACTAAGGCAAGT
>JAXGGT010039800.1:0-12335 GCA_035583425.1 Marsdenia floribunda
GGGTTTTTGAGATTGAACTTGGATTTGTTTGGCGATTGTTAATTGAATTTATGCGTCTATCTCTATTTAATTGTTTTAAAATATGGATTGTTCATGGATTCATGGATTACGTACCTTGATGTTCACAGGTCTTAGATTAAATTAGGGGTTAAAATTTCAATTCGAGAATATTAGGAGGAACAAGGAAGACTTAAATTAGAGCATCAACCCTAGGCTGATTGCATTTTCTCATTATTGATTTGCATTCTATTTCATCTTGTTTATTTGTTTTTAAATTTCTTTTAAGCATAAACCCCCCCCCCCCCAATTTTCGATTAAGATCAATGGGTTCTTAATTTTGATTTGACGATTAAGGCTTCCTTGGGAGATGACCTGGTGAGCACTATATTGTTTTTTAGTTTAAATTAATCTTGGTCGGTTTAATGATAGCCGCGAATTTAATCCTTACCAGATGTCAATATTAGCCCTCACAAATATCGATGGATTTACGAGTGCCAATTTGTGACGACTTTGCGATGGCATAAGAGCCTACACAAATAGTGTCGGATTTGCGTGGGTACCTTAAAATTTTACTATTTGCGATGGTTTTGCGAGTGTCATGTTTATAGTACATTTAATTACCCTCGCAAATTCTTCACTGATTGTGACGGATTTGCAAGTGTCATGTTTGTGGTACATTTGGTTGCCCTCGCAAATCCCTCACTGATTGCGATGGATTTGCGAGTGCCATGTTTGTGATACTTTTGGTTGCCCTCGCAAAGCCCTCACTGATTGCGATGGATTTACAAGTGCCATGTTTGTGGTATATTTAACTGCCCTCGCAAAGCCCTCACTGATTGCAACAAATTTGTGAGTGCCTTGCTTGTGATACATTTCGCTGCCCTTGTAAAGGCCTCGCTGATTGAGACGGATTTGTAAGTGTCGTGTTTGTGATAAATTTCATTGCCCTCACAAAGCACTAACTGATTGCGATGGATTTGCGAGTGTCGTGTTTGTGGTACATTTGGTTGCCCTTGCAAAGCACTTGCTGAATGCAACAGATTTGCAAGTACCTATTATATAAATTTATTTTTTAGATTAAATAAATTTTTTATTAATTTATTATTCCCTGATGACATTTGTAATAAAGACCTTAAAATTGAAATAAGAATAACAATTAAATTATAAAAAAACCAATATTATTTAAAATATTAATTTATATGAGACCAAATAAAGAAATTGAAATTTTAATATTATAATATCATTAATATAACCAAAATTAATATGATCAAGTAACATACATAAAATCTTTAAAAACGGATTTATGAGTGTTAATTTGCGATGGATTTGCCATGGCATCATAAATTTAATATATATATAAAAAATATATGGCTTAAAACCCAATTTGGTCCCTAAACTTTCACCAAATCGACAATCGCATACTTGAGCTTACTCTTCTGTCAATTGCATACCTGAATTAGAAAGGTTGGGATCAATGTCACCCTCCTTAACAATTCCGTTGAGGGGGTGTCGTTAACTTGCTAGCGTGTCATACCCGAGTAGACATGGCATGACATGTGAAATACACGTGTCATTCACGTTATGCAAGTAAAAAAAAAAACAAAAAAAAAAATTTACCCTAACCTATTTCTTCCCGTTCCTCCTCCACCTTTTTGGCTCACTTCACACCAAAGTTGCTATTAACCTTTCCTATAAAAACTCTAAACGTTTTCATCAAATTTCTAGAAAAAGGAAGAAGTAAAAGAAAAAAAAAAACTTTCCATTCTATCTAAAATCGAGCAACTGGAAACGAAGCCATGTGTGGTGGTGCTATCATATCGGATTTAATACAGTCGAGCCTTACGTCTCGGCAGTTGACGGCAAATTTGCTCTGGGGAAGCAGCGCTGATCTGATTGGTGCTAAGAAGAAAAACAAGAAGAAGAATTCCAGCAACTGCTACTCTAAGCTATCGAGATCTGGGATTGTTGACCTCGACGATGAGTTTGAGGCCGATTTTCAAGATTTCAAGGACTACTCTAACGAGGAGGTAGAGGTGCTGGGAGAAGTGAAGCCTCGTGCTTTCTCTTCTGCCAAACTCCCTAGAAATGGCATTCTCTCTCGATGTAATCTTATTTCCCCTTTCCTATTATAATTGTTGTCGTTTCTTTTGTATTCGATAATTTTTGTGGTGTCGTCATCATTTGTTGGTTTGATTTTGTTTAAATATGAATATTAGCTCTGATAATCTAGTGAATCACGCTGAATTAACTCTGATACTGTGATCTTTTGATCTTTTCATAACTATAATTATTACTACTATTATTATTGAATAGAAACAGAATAGCTTTTATTTATTATTATCAATAAATTCTTGTTTGAGAATTTGGCAAAATTCTCTTTTTTTTTTTTACTTGCATGACTTGCATGACGTGGATGACACGTGGATTCCATGTGTCATGCCACGTCAACTCGGGTATGACACGCTGGCAAGTTAATGGCACCACTCAACGAAACTGTTAAGGAGGGTGACATTGACCCCAACTTTTCCAATTCATGTATGCAATTGACAGAAAAGTAAGTTCAAGTATACGATTGTCAATTGGGTTTTAAGCCAAAAATATATATATATATATATATTTTATGATTAATACAATTGTTATATATATATATATATTAAACTTAAAATTAACAATTTAAAATTTTAAAAAAGAGAAAGAAAAAAATACATTTTGACTAAAAATAAATTTTTTTTTAGCTATTTATTAACCTATAAAAATTGTTATATATAGACAGTAAAATATATTTCAATTAAGAATAAAACTATAACTCGATTGATGTGACTATGCTTAGTTTTTCTACATAACTTAATCAAGTGATAGCTGTTAAAATAATTTTGTATTGTATTTTAATTAGCTAATATTATGATAAAAATTCTACCTTCATATATATATATATATATATATATATTATAGAAAAAAAAAAAAAAGCAAGCCAAGTATTGATTCGTTTCCAGTCATTCTGAAGTAGATTTAGTACATGATGGTGGGATAAACCATCTCAAAAGACATCATTAGACCATTGTTGTCCTAGTTTGGCCCGACAGTGCGCAACACCATTTTCCTCCCTAGGTATAAAGACAACTTGAAGACCTTCTAATAACATACAATCATGTTTCACCATATGAATTAGAGCACCAAGGGTAGAAAAATTTTCAGTTTCCTCCATTAAATCCATCACTACCTGAAGGGAGTCCGTTTCCACCGTGTCAATTCGGATGTTCTTGCTTTTTTGCAATCGTAAGCCCTTTCCAAAGTGCAATCAATTCAGCATGATGTGTGTCCAAAGGACCTACACCAGATGCAATCAAACATCCCAAATGATCTCTTACCACAAACCCAAATCCAACTCTTGTTTTAGAGAAGGAGGCATCTACATTAATCTTAATAACTAATCCCAAGTATGGTGGTTCCTACTATTGTCTACGTATCATGTTTGGAGGTGTTGTAGGTGTTATGGTTTTTGTCTTACATTCTTGATAGGATTCAAAGATATGACACGTTTAGAGTTCTATTCGTAATAGAATTGTTAATGATGTCATTAGATAACTATATCTACAGTCTCACAGTAATTAGAAATTAAAAGTTATATGATGTCATCTATCTATAAATAGATAGAGAGTGTATCTTTCTAGATTGGGTCATAACTTTTGCATTTGTGGATCCTAATGAATCGTGTGGGTGTAAGTTAGTTAGGGGATGTGCACGTGAGAATATAGAGGAAAACTATAGAGAGTTTTCCTATATTGGTGGACATGTCAAAGAGAGAGAAAATAACAAAACTAGAGAGTTTTGGGGAGATTTTTCTAGGAGAGAAAAATGCGAAACTAGAGAGTTTTTGAGAGAGTTTTCTTAGATTTTTGAATATGTCAAAATTGTTAGGTGCACATGAATTATTGTACTTACCTTTCATTGATAATGAAATTATTTAGAGTTGGACCTGCGATTTTTCCCTAATAGGATTTTCCACGTTAAATATTGTGTTGTCCCTTTTTCTCATCATTTATATCTCTATTGATTGGTATCAGAGTTTTTAACAGAGCTAAGCATCCCAACAAGTGGTATCAGATCGTCAAGTTATGGAGCTATCAAAGTGCCAGGTTCCAGAAATAGGTGGAGTAGTCCCAAGCCAAGTGATTGCAGGTGGAGCAATTAGAGCTAGCCAGGTGGAGTATGATAGACAATGAGCTTAGTGGAGCCAGGTCTATCTGAAGTATAGTCAAGTTAAATCAGATGGATGATATCAAAGCTAGGGTGGAGCTTAACTATCATCATTGGACATTTGATAGTTATCCTTGGGAATAAGAATAGAAAAAGAGTTTAATGGTGATTTACAAGATCAAGAAATATCTCTTTGGGAAGAGATATGGGTCAATAAGATTTTATTGACATGCATTTTGAGTTTGGTAAGAGATTAGTAAACACAATGAATTATGTACACAAATTTACACCATTATTGAACAGGTTATGAACCCCGATGGTGGATCTGAAGCAAGTAGATCTATGGTGGTAAGATGATGTGGGTATATGTAGAGATATCCTCACAATCTCTATATATGGATTCTTTTTTCCTAGAGTGGATCTTGTTTTGCAAATATTTAATTGGTGAACCTTAGATGGTGTGACTTTGTCCTAAAGTCGTGGAGAATTAAATGTCTTTAGGCCAAGAAAATTCCAATAGTTGAGTGGTTGTTCGCTTAAAGTGGAGTTCTAGAAATCACACATGGTTGGGAGATCCGAATGAAGCGAGAAAAGTATGAAGATAGTCATCTACAAGATGTGAGGTGAAATCTTGTGGCAAGTGAAGTTTGAAGACGGAATGCTGACTCAGAAGATGAAATGCAATCCAAGGTGGAGATTGTTAGGGTTTTTGTCTTAAATTCCTATTATGATTCAAAGATATGACATGTTTAGAGTTTTATTTGTTATGTTATCATTAGATAACTATATCTATAGTCCCATATTAATTAGAATTCAAAAGTTATACACTATCTATAAATAGATAGAGAGTGTATCTCTCTAGATTAGGTCATAACTTTTGCATTGGTGGATCCTAATGGATCTTGTAGGTGTAAGTTAGTTTGGGGATGTGCACGTGAGAATATAGAGGAAACTATAGAGAGTTTTCCTATATTAGTGGACATATCAAAGAGGGAGGAAACAACAAAACTAGAGTTTTTGGGAGATTTTTCTAGGAGAGAAAAACACGAAACTAGAGAGTTTTGAGAGAGTTTTCTTAGAGTTTTGGATATGTCAAAATTTTTAGGTGCACATGAATCGTTGTACTTGCTTTTCATTGATAATGAAATTATTCGAAGTTGGACCCATGGTTTTTCCCTGATAGGATTTTCCACGTTAAATATTGTATTGTCCTTTTTTCTCATCATTTATATCTCTATTGATTGGTATCAAAGTTTTTAACAGAGTTAAGCATCCCAACAGTAGGGAGCAACACCAGGTGGTACTCCTGATATTGCCTCAACAAACCCATACTGTTGTTAAGTATTCCTTTGGATGACTTGTCATGTTTTCAAAAATTCCTGCATTTCTTGCTCCCCAAATTCCCTACATGATCATCACCACTTTCTCCAAAACTGTACTTCCCGCCTCTAAGTCCATTTTAATATTCTGGAAAAAAAGGAGCCATGAAACAGCATTTTTAATCCACTGCCCAAGCTCCAAGCCAGCCAGGTTCCATATGTCCTTAGCAATTGTACATTCAAGAAAGGTATGGGTGTCTTCTTCCAGTTCTGCATGGCAATAGTGGCATGTCACCATCACATTCATACTTCTTCTCTTTAAATTCATTCTGATAGCTAAGGTATAGACCCTCTGCACCTTCATATATAACTTCTAAACTTGTTTATGAAGATACGAGATTATATATATAAAATTAAATTTAAAAAAAATGCTTTTCTTTTGCATTTTGCCCTAGTTCATCTCTGTTAATTAATTAGACAGTTGAGAAAATTTCCCAACAATTTCTCCTTCTTGCCCTAATTTTCCTTCATCTCAAAATCCTTATAGCTAGCAATTATCGCTTAAAACCAAAATCCCATAAATTATATGCACTAAAAATTAAAATATAGCTAAAAATAAAATCCCCCTAATAATTTCCTTGTCGTTGATAAAAAAAACCATTGATCGTGTGAACTCACCGCCGTTGAAACTGCTGTCACCATCGCCCTTTCAAAATCTTTCAATTGGAGGGACAAATGAGTTATTGATTGAAATGGCCCTCTTCTTTATCATCACACAGTGAATGTCCTAATTTTTAAAATTTGTGTGAAAATAGTTTTAATGCGTATCACATATGCGATATAGAAACTGCATGCATCACACATCCGATACGCGATATAGAAAAATATTTATAATGCAAAATGGGAGTGCGATGTAAAAAGCTTATATCGCCTAAATCATACGCGATATAGGTTGAATAGTAATTTTTCCTCATTTTTAGTTTTTACTCTATAATTATATTCTATAACCTTAATAATTTTTTAATCTCTCTCAATTGGTAATAAAATTAATAAATTTTGGATTTTTTTTTAGAATATGATAAAATATTTAAAATATATTGATATTTTGTTTTCTTTTATAATGAAAGATGAAAATTTTAATAGTAATATATTTGGACTAATATTTGATTATAAAAAAAAAAAAGTATGGGTAAGATGAGTTGTAAGTATAATTTTTATACTTTGTTCAAATAAAAAATTTAAGGCTAGAGTTGTACCTCTAAATTAGGATTTTAGGATTAAAAATTAGAATTTAGATTCAAAGTATGAAATTACACATAAATTTATTCAAAACACATAAATTTACCAGAAAGACATATTTCACACGATTTGAATAGTTTGAGAATCTATTTGGACAAAAAAGTAATTCAAGGACCTATTTTACTAAAGTGCTATAGTTTGGGGACTAAACTTGTCAATTTGCCTAAGTTGTAAGTTCATTGAAAACACTTAAATAATATAATATTTGTAGGAAGCAAAAACAAAACTATTCAATTTGCATTTGTTCTTGAAATGTTAAGACATATATATCCTTCTATTGTGTCCTGATATATGACAACTACCATATCTTGAAGGTAAATTTGGGTCTCGAGCATCCATAGAACAATGATATCTAGTAGTTCATAATCGACCTAGTTGACCACCTTTCATGTTTAGCTTATAATGTTGAAGAGTAAATGAAGCTTCAGTCCATAATCCTCACTTGCAGCCGGATAAAATTAGCGTCATAAGCCATCTTGTAATTTTATTTTGAATATATATTCAAAACAAATGTGATTGGATTCAAACTTCTATGTCCACAAACTGCAAAAATATGGGAGTAATTAAGGAATGCCAAAAACTGACCATTTATAACAAGGTTTATATGGTTAAATTTTAGTGATCAATCATGGGATTTATGTATTTTCAATAATGTTAGAGTTTATGTGTTTTGAATGAACTTGTGTGTAATTTTATAATTTAAATATAAATTCTAATTTTTAATATTAAAACCTTAATTTTAGATGCAAAACTCTAGTCTTAAATTTTTAATTTGAACAAGTATAAAAACTATACTCAAAACTCATTTTACTTGTACATTTTTTACAATCAAATATTAGTCCAAACATATCATTATTAAAAGTTTAATAAAATAAATTTATTCACAGTTATAAAAAAAAAACAAAACAAAACAAAACAAAAAAACAAAAAACAAAACATCAATATATTTTAAGTATTTTATCATATTCTAAAAAATAAATCCAAAATTTATTGGTTTAATGATCGATTGAGAGAGATTAAAAAATTATTAGGGATATAAAATATAATTATAGAGTAAAAATGAAGAAAAATATAATTACTATTCAACCTATATAGCATATAGCATACGCGATATAAGCTTTCTATATCACACTCCCATTTTACGTTATAAATATTTTTCTATATCGTGTATAAGATGTGTGATGCGGTTTCTATATCGCATATATGATACGCGTTAAAGCTATTTTCACACAAATTTTAAAAGTTAGGCCATTTACTATGTATTTATAAAAAAGAGGGTCATTTTAATCAATAACTCGGTGAAAAACTGTGTAGTAAGCTCTTCTTGAACTTATTTCTTTTGGTATTTTTTTCACCCCGCTATTTTTACTGCTCATCGAAACACATGATGTTGTAATCAATTAACTCATTGAAAACTTGCCTAGCATAATTGCATTTGTAATGTTGGGTTAAATGAAGAATTTTAATTACCATAAGGAAGATCATGCTTTGGAAATATCTTGCCTGAAGATTATTTTTGGGGGTAAAGAATTGGCGGTTGATGGTGATGGCTGAAACAGTAGTTTTCCGCAAAAATTGTAAATATTGTAGTCTAAATTAACAAATCAAAGGAAAGATCAAGAATATGTTCTAACAGCATCCGGCATAGGAAAAGTATTCATGAGTTTCATAGTTTTCCCGAAAATAACCCCTTTTTCAAAACGATACCGTGTTTGGTCCTATTTTTAAAACTATATGTCAAAATGGTCTTGACTCATTCTTAAAATGTGTCATATTCTCTCTCCCCTCTTTTCTTCTATTCTCTCCTCTCTTCCTTATTTTTACTCTCCTCTTCTTTATCTTCAAGCCACTACAGCCAAATAAGTTATTTATCTTTAGCATAAAACTTATTTTTAGCTCTAAAACTCATTCAAAAAATGAGTCATAACTTTATAACTCATTCACTAATTGAGTCATAATTCTATGACTCATTCTCACAATGAGTCCTAGAATTGAATGAATTATTTTTCTATCAAGGGACTCATTTTCAGAATGAGCCATAATCCTATAACTCATTTATCGAATAAGTCCTAGTTCTATGACTCATTCTCTGAATGAGTCCTAATCGTTAAATTTAAATCCCTTAAAATTTAATCTATCTTTAATTATCGGTGTATCTACGACTGTAAATAGACACTAATAAAGAAGAGAGGAAAACTGTAGCAACATGAAGAAAAAGAATAGGGAAGAGAAAAGAAGAAAGAGGCAAAAAAAGAGAGAAGGTTTTTTTTTTTATTATTTATTCAGTAGGTCCCAATATGACTCATTTTAAAAATGAGTTAAGGCTATTCTAGTATATAATTTCAAAACCAGAGTTAAACACGAAGTCCTTTTTAAAAGAAATAGGGCCATTTTGGGGGTAAAACTATGAGTTTTAACATAATTTTCACTAGTTTAAGCCAGTGGTAGTAGTAGTCCATATAGAGATGGTACTGAGTAAGAAGAAAAAATGCAGCCACAATCAGACTTTCAAAGCACTTCAGATTTTTAGATTTGGTTAATATACGAATAGATTCAATTTGGTTTTTTTTTTCTTTTCTTTTTTATTTTATTTTATTTTATGAATTTAATTAATAAGTCAACATGGTTTTCTCTTTCCTCAATTATTGTTTGATGGATTAAAATAATTTGTTTGTTTCTCTGTCAAGCATTGATTTGGATTCCTAACTTGTGGACATTACTTTTCTCCCTTCTGTTTAGTTAAAAAATATAGGGACCTCAACAAATAATTTGTATTTTATTTTTATTGGGCCCTCATTCTTCTTGTTTTAATATACTATAGGAAAATTGGCCAATTTGGTTCATCTTAACTATTTTCATTAATTAACATAAGTTCGCAATTTTTTTTTTAACCTGTTAAATTCTACATCTTTTTACGAGCAACCTGTTAAGTCCTTTCGACCAAAATTCATCACGTGCCGAGCACGTGATGATTTTTTAAGGACAAAATCGTCCTCTTGAGTATTATAAAGTTGTAAACTTAGACTAACTGCAGGGTCTTCTAAAGCTGTTTTTTTCATATAAATAGGACGATTTTGCAATTAATCTAAATTCACAGCTTTATAATACTAAAGAGGACAATTTTGCCATTAAAAAATCATCACGTGCCCAACACATAATGAATTTTGGCCGAAAAATTTAAATTTTTGGCCGAAAAGACTTAATAGGCTGCTCGTAAAAAGATGTAGGACTTAACAGGTTAAAAAAAAAAATTATGGATTTATATTAATTAATGAAAATAGTTAAAGGATTAAATCGGCCAATTTTCCATATGCTATATATAAGGTCCTTTTTTTATGGATATAAAAGTTAAAAAATGTCAAATTCCATTAGAAACGATCTTTGTTTAAAATAACAAAAAAAAAAAAAATTAATCCAACTCATACATTTTTTGAATCATAAGTAGGATAGTAATTAAAATCGTATGCTAAAAGAATTTGTATTTTAAACGTTTTTTGACCGAAGAATTTTCAATTTGCTTAGGTTTAAGGATGGGAAAAATGATGTTCTCTTAGATCCTTATCCTCATCTTGACTCCTTGCTTCCTAATATTTGATAAACTATATTTATATAAAAATGAAATAATTATAATCATAATAATAATAATTATTAATATATTAATATTTACTTAAAAATGAATGACAATAATTATTTTAATAAATATTAAATTGAATGTAAATGAATAGAATAGTAATTATATTCTATATTTTTTTAATTTAATATATATATTATATAATGATAATAATTATGGTAATTATTAATTTATTTTTTACATTTATAAAAAAAAAATTAATAAAATTTATTTAGTAATTTTTATTGAAACTTTAATAAAAATTTTATATTGATTCGTCTCCCTTTGGAGTATTATGTGATATGGTTAGATATGATTGTTTAGTGGAAGGAAATTGTAAACTTCTACGCATATCTAGAAGGGTAATGGCATAGCTCACAAATTAGCTAAATTAGGACAGGTGCTTCTGCCCCCCGGGCGTAGCCTAGTTGGTATTCGGGCAGCAGATTGCAACTTAAGGATGAAGGATCGAGCCCTGGCAGCCGCAGTATGGGATTTTCACTCCCTTGTGGGGTGGGTCCTTGTGGGCACCGGGCCTTATCCTCCTGCCTAGGAGGCCGCTAGGTACCGTGATTTGCATCCTCCACTAAACTTTGGGGCGGGGTGTGGGTTATCGTCTTTTGCAACTCAAGGACAGGTGCTTCTGATTGATTGATTTAACAGATTGATTGATTGAGACTAATGTATAATATATTTTTTTCACTCAAAAATAAAAAAGATGAAAATTTTTATTAAATTTTTATTAGCACAATATGCAGTGAAAATTTTATGTTGGGATCTTTGATAGAGATGATGACAAGATGTAGTAGATATTCTCGTAGCAAATGGGGATGAGGAATACTTTGAAATTTTCGATCCTCGACGGAGATTGTGACAGGACGTAGTTATTCCTGTGGGGAATGGAGATGGGAATGAGAAATACTTGTGGAATCAGAGATGATAAAGAAGTCCCTGCAAATTTCTAACCTCCTTGCTATTTCTAATCATAAGTGAACTTATTACCTATTGAATTACATTTTCTTGTAAAAAAGAAATTAAAAAATAAAGGATTTATCAAAATTGAAAATTCATATTATTTATTGTTGCTTTAGAAAACTTTTCCATGTTTGTAAATTTCATTTAACAAACATCTTGAGCAATTCTATATTCGAAAAATTGGATGTTTCAGTCTATATTTTTATTATTTAAACAAATGAGTTCCTATTTGTTATTTTTAAATAATCGAATTCTTTTTTTATTTTTTATTGGAGAAAATGATCATTTTAACTAAATTTTAACAATTTTTAATCACTAAAAGTTTATGTGCTAAATTTATATATGTCCCATAAAGGGCATTTTATTCATTCACAATATCATTAACCAATTCATATTTTAATAAAATTCTCATTTCTTCAAATTTCATTTAATTTTTCAATTTCTTTCTTTTTCGATTATTATTCTTCTGAAATAGTTTAATATGAAGAAATGAGGGTTTATTAATATTTAAGTTAGTTAATGAAATTATAAATGACAAAAATATCCATGAGGTGACTTACACTTGCTTACATGAATTCTCGTGATTGAAAGTTGTCAAAATTTAATTAGACAGATCTTTTTGTCTCATTAAAATTAAAATTTTAATGACTTAAAAATTAATTGAAAGATCTATTAGTCCAGTTAAAATTAAAATGAGAATTCAATTATTTCAAAAATAAAATATAGAAACAAGTTTATCCAAACAATAAGAAGTAAAAAGGACTAATTTTTTTTCTTCCATGCTCCATCTTGATTGAGCAACATGCTTTTATCATCAATGAGCTAGGTCCAAGAGGCACCTACAAACTTCTTCTGGCATTGAAAGCATGGCCATGTGATCTGCATCTTTAATCTCTGCTACATTTTCAACTCCAATTTCTTGAATTATCCATTCT
>JAXGGT010039811.1:0-12332 GCA_035583425.1 Marsdenia floribunda
CTACTGAGATTTCTCAAGATTGATCATGTCAAGATTACTGAGGTTGATATTGGTGGGGCTGTTACAAATCTTGAAGCCGTGGATGTTAGCTTTACTAGCCAAATCAGGAAAATTCCATTCTATGATTTCAAGATCATCAAACTTGAGGAGGCTCAGACTTTGGAGATTCAATGTTGGTGCTGTGAATATAAAAACCAATGTTTTTGGGACCGGACCGGACCGGCTGATCCGACCGTGAACCGGTCCCTAAGCCGGTTCGATTTTACTCCAAAACCGTGCTAGAATTGGTAAACCGCATTGGACAGGCCGGTCAGACCGGTTGAACCGGCCGGCCAGATGATGAACCGGCCGAGTTATAATTTAGAAAATATTTAGGGTCAATTTGTAAGATTTAGAAAATACAAGTCCTAATTAATAAAAAAAAACATAAAAGAAAACCCCTAAACATTGCTCACCTCCACTCGTCCACTCGGCAACAGTCAAAAGGAAAAGGGGACACCGCCGCAGCTGCCAATTGAATCAACTGATCAAGAACAGGCAAACAGCGTCGGCAAGTCGGCAACAGCAAGGTAAGTTATTCCCCCCATTTCCTAGTCTTATTTATCTATTCTTCCCCACATTTAATTTCAATCATATTTTATCATATCATCATTATTAAGACAGAAAAGAATAGGCATGCATTGAGTGCGTAATTTTACCGTAAATTCAAGAAAATCAAGAATATATTACATTTTAAATTTTAATAATATGGCTGTACGAATTGCAAATCTAACCAATTGGAGTCCTAGGCTTATATACATATACATACATACATCTACATATATATATATATATATATATATATATTTGTGTGTGAGTGTGCATATAAGCAAAGTGATGACTGAACTGAAATTCTTAAAAAAGATAAAAGTTTGAATGGTCTTCAAGGATCAATTAATTATTAAATTAATTAATATATAATCATATTTATATAATATTAAAAAAAAGATAAATTTAATCGTTAAATAAAATTTAAAATATATTGATAATATTGAATATTTCTCTTTACTATCTTATTTATTTATTTATTAAAGAACATTATAATAATATTTAATACCTATCTTTATTTTTATACATTAATCATCTTCCCATTAACAGCGAGATCTCATACTATTAATAATATTATTATTATTAAAAAACAAATCCTTTTCCCAAAAGGATTAGAACTCTTAACGATTACCACTTCCTTTTCAATTCTATAAATAGAACGCAAAAACCCTTAAAGAGGTAAGTGGACTTTAACCCTCTATCTCTCTCTCTCTCTCTCTCTTCTTCTTTTCTCTATTACTTTGAGCTTTCTGAATCAGTTCTGACTTAAGCATCGGAGGAGCCACCTGGGAACCTCCCTAGTTTTGGCTTTGCCTTGCAGGATAAGGAACCATACTCAGGAAGCAAAGGAGAGAAATCAACCTCAAAGGACAAATCTACCCTCCATCTAGGTTAATTTCCACATCATAATTGGCGCCCACCATCTCTCTCGAACCTACTTTCCTCCTATACACAATGAATCCCGCTTTCCCCCTTACCGACGAACGAGTTCCCCATCCAAGCCACGGACTCACTTCGTCCGTCCCTCCCCGTCTGCCCCCTCTGGAACCATCCCAACAGCCTCTGTCCTTACCCGCCAAACTACCAGACATTACAGAGCCCCCACCTCGCTCCAAAGACCACAGCACCTATTCCATTGGAGCAGCAATCTCTTCTCACGGCAATCGCAAGCACCAAGACCTATCTCCTGCCCGGTCTGTCACTAATGAACGTCGCCACCACATCTTGGACGATCCAAATCACGCGGACGATCTAGCTTTCCTGCTCTCCCACATGGATGATTTCAAAGCATTCCTTACTTCTCGCCAACGCGGGAAGGATCCATGCCACGCCGCGGAATAGACTGGTGACAACGTACTTACCTTTCGTAACGTAGGTAACTCGGATCTGCCCAAACTCCCCAACCTTCAACCAAAGGAAGCCGCGCCCGCCCCCGGACGATCGCAGGTCAATCACCTCCAACCAGGACACTTCTACTCGGCTGATCCAACTCCATTGGACCAGCCCACACCTACTCCAAATTCATGCAATCCGCCGCCAGATGATTCGGCGACCTTGGAATATTTTAAAATCAAATCCACTAATAGATGCTTGTTTTTCTGCAGAAACACCACGGGATTTCAAACTCCCTTCTTTGGAGAAATTCAACGGCTCATCAGACCCAGAAGATATCACCTCAGACGCTATGCCACCATGATGATAACGCAGTCCGCCAGTGAATTACTCCTATGCCGATACTTTGCTAGTTCTCTGAGTGGCCGAGCTCTAGATTGGTTCTCGTCCTTACCCTCCAAAAGCATTGCTTCTTTCGATCAGCTGGGCGACTTATTTCTCCAACATTTTGCAGGGAGCCGCTCCCTAAAGAAACCAAGGACTCATCTTCTACATATCAGACAAAGATATGGGGAACAACTATCAGAATATTCCAAACGATTTCACGACGAAAGCAAGTTTACAACCTCACTGATGAATCTTATATTGAGGCTTTTGTAATGGCCTTTGTCCAGGCCGCTATTCGGAGAAATTGAACATCATGCAGCCCCAGACGATGACGGAACTTTTAGACAAGATCAACAAATGGGTCAAAGGGGAAAATTTGGAGAAATCAAAACGAGAAATTAGACAATTTGAACAGGACGAATTAATGAAAGCACACTCTAGGAGAGATAACAATCCCAGAGAACGTCCTTCCCCCTATGCCACCAGTCACATCAACCCAGCCTTCAAGAGGTTTTCTCCTCGAGAACCTTACTTCAAGAGGCACCAATGATGTTCGTCCCCTGCGGGATTCTTATACTCCGAACACGTCACGGTCCCCATCGACAGATCAAGCACTTTAACGCACGGGCTATCACCCAAGATGGCAACTTAGCATCCACAATGACCCGGAGTTCAGAGATAAATACTTCCCACATCTCACCCCCAAAGAGGATCATCCGAATTTCACTCCTCTAAATGTCAGACGATCAATCATTTTGCAGGAATTGAAGGATCCAAATCTCCTTCCAACACCTAGGCCAATACTTGCTCCTAAAGACAAGAGGGACAAATCAAAATTCTGCAAATATCACAATGACATAGGTCATCTGACAGACGATTGTTTCTCTTTAAAAAGGAGCATTGAAGCAGCCATACAAAAGGGTCACTTCCAAGAATACATAAATAAGTCCACGCAAACAGCAAAGGATGAAAAGTCTTTGAAAGTCATAAATATGATCTCCGAAATTTCATCACGCCTTTTAGACGATAAACATTGCGAGAAAAGATGAAAGACGAACACCACGAATGATAATTGTCCTTTAGTCATCTCATTGAACATTGCCAGTTGACTAGTTAAAAGGCTTTTGATAGATACCGGCAGTTCAGCTAACATCATCTACCTGGAAGCTGTGACGGCCATGAACATTCCATCTTCCTCCATCACGGACGATCATGTTCCCCTCATCGGCTTCACAGGAGCTACTATCTTCGCCACAGGTCTGGTAACATTACCAGTGAAATGGGGTAACACCCACAATTCTGTCACTGCATCTGTCGAATTCCTCGTCGTAGACGCCCCATCGGTGTACAACGTCATCTTGGGAAGACCGGGACTCAATCAAATGAAGGCTCACATAAGCACTTTCAGAAACGAAATCATCGTAGATGTCAATGGGACCTTCCACACGATTCATGGAGACATAACACAGGCAGAGACTTGTTTCATGACAGCTATCACACAGGACGAACATCGTACAATAGTAAAGACTATTGATACACCGGCCGGTGAAAGACTTGTGCCGGCTACAGACACAGAAGAATTCCAAGTCATGAACCAAGCTACTAAAATACTCAAAATTGGACGTCATATCCCTCCCAAACTCAAGGAAGACCTCAAACAAGTCCTAAATGATTTCCAAGATATTTTTGCCTGGTCCTCCCAGACCTCGGCATCATTCCTCGACACTTCGCGGAACATCACCTCGGCATTCCATCTTCCACCAAACCATTGTCCAGAAACGAAGATTTTTCGCAGCAAATCGTCAGGACGACATCAGGAAAGAAGTAGCTGATCTACTAAATACTGGTATCATTCGGAACGTTCGGTTCCCAACATGGGTTTTGAAACTTGTCCTTGTCCCGAAACTGGATGGATCATGGCGAATGTGTATTGATTTTACTTCTATAAATAAACACATTCCAAAACGACCCTTCCCACTGCCGAAGATTGATCAATTGGTCGACGCCACATCTAGCCACGCTCTTCTGTGTTTCCTAGACGCACACAAAGGATATCACCAGATCCAGATGGCCGAAAAGGATGAAGACAAAACGTCTTTCATCACCCCTCATGGATTATATTGTTACAAGCGCATGCCTTTTGGCCTAAAGAACGCAGGCGCAGAATTCCAGAACATAGTGAATCGAATGTTCGCAACCTAGATAGGAAGGAACGTGGAAGCGTATATAGATGATATCCTCATCAAAACCAAGGAAACATCACAGTTCCTAGACGATCTACGAGAAACTTTCAACACCATTCGAACACACGGCATGAAGCTCAACCCAAAGAAGTGTTCTTTTGGAATAGAGGCCGGGAAATTCCTTGGATACATAGTGTCACACAGAGGCATCGAAGTAAACCCGTAAAAAATCCAAGCCCTCTTAGATATGCAACCTCCCCAAAATATAAAAGATGTTCAAAAACTCACTGGACGCATCACGGCCCTCAACAGATTTTTGGCAAAATCAGGAGAAAGGTCCTTGCCTTTCTATAAAATCCTCCGCAATCTAAAATCTTCATCCTTCTCTTGGACCAAAGAATGTCAAACAGCATTTGAAGATCTCAAAACTTACCTGGGAAACCCACCGCTTCTAGTTTCTCCAACTCCAGATGAGATCTTAAATCTGCACCTATCTGTCTCCGATGAAGCTTTAAGTTCCGTTCTCTCCTTCACAAGACAAAACGAAGATTTTCCCGTTTATTATCTGAGCCACTTGATGCAAGGACCGGAACTCCGATATTCCATCATCGAAAAACATGTCCTGATGTTAATCATCACATCCCGCAAATTGATCCCATATTTCCAAGGACACGACGTCGTCGTTTACACCAATGTCCCCATCAGACGAATCCTACACAGCCCAGATGCTTCAGGACGACTCATGAAATGGGCTATCGAATTAACAGGATACACAATTGACTTTCGCCCCAGAAAAGCTATCAAAGCTCAAGCCCTCTCTGACTTTCTAGTAGAATGCACAATCCGAGAAACTCCCTCCGTTCCGGACGATCCAAGGCAGATGCCAACCTTACAACATTGTTGGATTGTTCACATTGATGGATCTTCTTCCACTCATTCAAAAGGTGCAGTTTTCATCCTCAAGAATGATCAAGGTGTTCGCCTGGCTTACGCGCTAAAATATGACTTCTCCATTACCAATAATGAATCAGAATATGAAGCCTTGCTTGCCGCCCTCCGTACCGCAATAAGTCTCAATATTCATTCACTCATAGTAAAAACTGATTCCCAGGTCCTTGCTGGGCAGGTCAACGAATCATATGAAGCCAAGGAAGTGAATATGCAGAAGTATCTGGATAGAGTACAACACCTCTCAGCTTCTTTTACATACTTTCAAGTTGAACACATTCCAAGACAACAAAATATGGAAGCAGACACATTATCAAAGTTAAAGTCTGGCTCTCCCTTGCAAGGTTGTTGGCTGGAACCTTTGACAAAACGTTCTATTGAAGCAGATGAAGTTTTGACTATAGATACAGAAGTCACCTGGATCAACCCTATCTTCTCATATATCAAAGACGGCTCCCTCCCGACTGATCACCAGGCAGCAAAGAAGATCAAATCTTTCGCCTCCAGATACGCCATTGTGAACAACCAATTATATAGACGAAGTTTCTCATCACCGCTATTAAAATGCATCACTAAAGATGAAGGCAATTACATTCTGCGTGAAATCCACGAAGGAATCTGTGGTGCTCATATCGGCGCCCGAAGCCTAGTTCGCAAAATTATGAGAACGGGATATTTTTGGCCAACTATGGAACAAGACGCTACGCAATTCGTTCGAAAATGCGAGAAATGTGAGATCCATGCAAATCTTCACCATCTTCCAACATATGAATTACATTCATTATCTTGCCCCATCCCCTTCTATCAATGGGGCATGGACATTTTGGGACCTTTCCCAAAAGTGGCCGGCGGACTTCAATTCCTATTTGTCGCAGTTGACTATTTTACAAAATGGGCAGAAGCCAAAGCAACTGCAACAATCACTGCCAAAAAAGCCAGAGACTTCTTTTGGAACTATATAATCACCAGATTTGGAATTCCAAAAATACTAATCACTGACAATGGAACTCAATTCGAATAAAAATATTTCCAAACACTTTGCACTGAACTCCTTATCGACCATCGCTTCACATCTGTCGATCATCCACAAACAAACGGTCTCGCCGAAGTCACAAATCGCATCATTCTTCAGGGATTAAAAAAGCGACTCGATTCGGCCAAAGGACGTTGGGTAGATGAATTGCCACAAGTTTTATGGTCCTATCGCACCACTCCCAATGCACGAACAGGAGAATCACCTTTCAACTTATGCTTTGTAGTCGAAGCCTTAACTCCAGTAGAAATTGGTAGTTCATCTCTCCGAACGGACCTCTTCAACGAGACTTTCAACAATCAGAAGATCACAGAAAATCTACATATATTGGAAGAGGTCAGAGAAAAGGCTGTCCGAAAAGAACCCCACTACAAGAGATTGTTGAATCAATATCATAACAAAAGAGTAAAGCCCAGACCTCTCACAACCGGCGACCTTGTTCTTCGCAAAAATGAAATCAGCAGACAGGAACTGAGCAGGAAACTTGACCAAACTTGGAAGGACCATACATTATCAAAAGAGCCAACGAGAATGGAAGCTATAAACTTCAAGATATGAATGGAAGAGAGCTTGCTCGTACTTGGAACACCAAAAATTTAAAAAGGTTCTTCCCTTAAACCTCATTTACAGTTTTTTATCCAGTGGATTTCACTACCCTTTATTGTCGATATTAACATTTATTTTTCATCTCTTACAAAATTGATTAAACTTTTCTTTTCACCACCTTTTTTCCATATTATTATTTTTCTGACACAAACCGTATTCTCTGAAGTATTTCAAGAGACTTCATATATACATATTGTTACGACGATCATGCTTTTTTCACCCACAAATAAATTGATAATAACACATCAGAAAGACCACATTTATATGAATCTTCCCAAAAAAAAAAAAAAAAAAAAAGGAGGCATAATAATAATCATAATAATAATTTAAAACTTACCACATGGTTCACAAAACTCATCCCTTTACATTTGACAACAAATAGAATTTTCAGTATAGTCATTGCCTAACAGGAAGATCCCTCACATTCAACCCTTCTACATTATTCCGATCAGTTTCAATAATGCTCCCCGCCTCTGCACCTCCAGCAACACTTTCCTCACCTTCATCCGTATGACCAACAGTCACATCGTCCACTGCCCTCAGAATGTGCTCGCCATTATCCCCTTCCTCCATCACCGTGTCCTCTTCCACCACTTCTTCGTCTGAATTGTCAGGTGTCGGAAATGTTCTCAGCAACGCCTTCTCATCATAGCCATCTTCCCACGGCATAACATATTTTTTGCCAAATTCAGCATCAAAATAAACTTGTAATTCTTCAGGAATCATAAACTCTGGATACTTCTCATGAACACAAGCAGCAGCCTGTTTCACAGCGTCCCTAATCGTCATCAAATTGATTCGATTGACCATATTCTGACACGCCTCAGACTTTAAAAAAGCCTCTCGACAAAAGTTAAACGTCCTGGCATTTATATTTTCATCCTCATCTTCATATTTCTCTTTCAAAAACTTGGCAGTTTCTTCCCACTTCGATCGACATGAATTCTCTTCCCAGTACCTTGCCTCCCAAGACTTAACGGATGATTTCAGATCTTCTATTTCTTTACTCAGCCCATCAACCTTTTTCTTCGCCATAGCCAACTCGTCTTCCACCTTCGTCTTCAACTTCAGCATTTCATCCAGCTCGTCTTTCAGACTTTTCCTCACTCCAATTTCCTTTTTCGCTTTTTCTTTGATACGATTATATCGACGAAACATTTCCATATCTGCAAACCAAGCCTACACACAACATCAAGCAATCAAATATCAAAAATTGAACACCAAATTATCCAAAACAAAAGATAACATGGACGAACACTTACTTTGCATTTCCTCCTCAGCCAATATCCTTCAAGATCCGACAAGCTGTATTTCCCCAAGGTCGTACTTTCAGACGGAGGACAACTTTGCATCAAATAGTCTTCAAATTCCTTCGCATTGCTCAATTTTCTTTTGGTCATCACGTTCCAATCTGGAACGAACTTCACCCCCTTCTCCTTTGCAACTTTCACATCAGCCACTTTCGACTTTCCCTTATCATCTAGTTTGGACGATGGCAGCTCCTTGCCCATTGCTTCTTCCAGCACCCGCACATTCTTCCCAGCTTTACTATCTTTCTTAACAGTGACCTTTCTTCTGACTTCATATATCTTTTCCTTCTGTGACGACGTCTCTTTTGGTGCAGAGGTCCCCTTACCGCCTTCCGCCCTCAGTGCAACCACCGCTTCAGTTTTCTCTTTTTCATTCCTGATTTTCTTCTCTCTTTCTGCAAATTGCCCTGGAGCATAATAACAAATACCATCAAACGAGTAACTCCCTTTACGAGGAGGAGAATTTAAAACCTTACTACACGATATCATAGAATTACCATCGTCCAATTTCCTTTTCTTCTTGGCTAAGAGCGCTTTGGCGATAGCCTGAGTGGCACCAGCTCCTGCGAAATAACCGAACAAATAGAAATCAGAACAAAACAAACACGAATGCCCATTTCCTTTTTTATCAAAGACGATCCGGAAAGACTCACAGATATAACTTCTAACCAACCCATTGAGACGATCTCAATTTCAACCCATTGAGACGATCTCAACTCCAACCTATTGAGACGATCTCAATTCCAATTAATACAGCAGGCACAACAGACGATCAGAAAATATGAAAAGATACGAACCTAAAACGTATTACGACGATTTGAATTTCAATTAAAAAAGCAAATAACACAAACGATCATAAAAATTCCAAGTTACAGATTCAAATATCGTTGGCGATCCAAACACATAAGCTAAGCAAAACTTTAAAAGACGATGCCAAATCACAAACATAAGCTTCAAATTCAAACAAAAAAGACTCAAGAGTTATATAAATGCACCATATAAAAGATCAGAACTCAAAGCTACCAAACATACTTAGCCAAGATAACCTCACAACCCTATCCCAGGCCAACCCTGCCGCTTCAAGCAACCCCTCTGGCCAATTCAAATAGACATCCAATTTAAACCTCAACGTATTCAATTTCATCACTTCCTTACTCATCTTCTCTCCCCCCGCATATCGTCTAAATTCATTACTAAGGAGAAATTTGTAGTTCCAAGGTTGTACCAAATCCTGAAACTCTTGATACCTTAGATAGAAGAACTTTTTTTTCCAGCCATGCACACTTGTAGGCTGGTCAATCAATGGCGCTGACCCAGGGCGGCGAATAAAATAAAAAAAGCCCCGTCCCTCCTTTGTGCCATACCTCTGCTGGATCATAAAAAAGTGCCTAAATGTATCCAAGCTAACCACGGCTCCACTAATTTTGCACAAAATTATAAAACCTATTATCACTCTGATTCCGTTCGACAAAATTTGCCCTAAATTAATTCACCAAAACTTCACAATATCTTCAAATAATTTATGAACAGGGAACCGTAAACCTGCCCTCAATTGTGCTATATACACCACCACACCATCATCTGGGCAATCATCGGCATGCATACCCCCACCGGGATAAATTATCTCATACCCTTCATCCAAATTATAATCCCTCCACAATAGATACTCCTTATCTTCGTCCAAATCAGATTCAAATATTAAATACTGAGCTATTCCTACCTTTTTTTCCTTCTCTTCACTCAAGACGATATCAGGTTCAATTCAAGCAACCTCATCCCCTGCAGGTTCATACAAATTCACTAGTTCTTCATTTTCCTCATCTATATATGGCATCACCACTTCTTAACTGTGACACCTATAAACCACTCCACATCATCTACCGTTCTTCGTCCGTAGATACCCCATTTTTATTACTCGAACCCCATAAAAGTCAATTTCTTCCCTCTCCTCTGACGAAAAACACTCATCCTCATCCGACATAGTACCTTCATAATCCCTCACCACCCATTTCTCATCGCGTTCAGGCGAACTGTTCTCGTCCACATCGCCTTCGTCCACAGGCATTTCCCCTAAAGTACTATGATAGCTCGAATCACTTCCCTCAGTTTCCTCTCGTCTCTCCTCACACTCTCCTTCTTTATGATCATCCAAACCACTTTGTTCATTTTCAAACATTTGCCCCATCTCTACTTGCGTTATTTCAGAAGATCTAATATTCCTACTTAACTCAAACGATCCCATTTCCTAAACAGAACCAGACGATCCCACCCTATGAGTCAAATCAGACCTTAAATCAGAGGAACCCACTTTCCAAGTAGAACCAGACGATCCCACCTGTTGATTAGAATCAAACGACTCTCCTTTTTGGGCCAACTCAACAGATTCCATATATTGCACACTCCTAGACGATGCAGAACTCCCAGACAACCCACCGGCCCCAGATAACGCTCCACTGACAGAAAGCCTCTCATAACCAGAACTCGCACCACTATAACCACCCATGACCCAAAGCAACAACGCAGAATAAAATAACCCGAAGAACAAAGAAAACGCACCTGTATTAGAAGAAGACATTGTCAGATTCCTCAGACGATGATAAAGATCCTTTAAAACCCTTCACAAAAGCGAACAAACAACTACCTATACAAAAAAAAAAATGACGTTTCAGATGATGACACTCCCAGACGATCCAAAATATATATATATATATATATTTTACGGAGAAATAATTTTTTACGAAGTTACTCACCGGAACACACACTAAGCACCAATATCGGAGAATAACCTTGTTGCCGGAAAAGGCACAATTCCCAAGTCACAGCAATTTTCAAACGAGATCTCATACTATTAATAATATTATTATTATTAAAAAACAAATCCTTTTCCCAAAAGGATTAGAACTCTTAACGATTACCACTTCCTTTTCAATTCTATAAATAGAACGCAAAAACCCTTAAAGAGGTAAGTGGACTTTAACCCTCTATCTCTCTCTCTCTCTCTTCTTCTTTTCTCTATTACTTTGAGCTTTCTGAATCGGTTCTGACTTAAGCATCAGAGGAGCCGCCTGGGAACCTCCCTAGTTTTGGCTTTGCCTTGCAGGATAAGGAACCTTACTCAGGAAGCAAAGGAGAGAAATCAACCTCAAAGGACAAATCTACCCTCCATCTAGGTTAATTTCCACATCATGTATTAGAATATAAATAACATAATATAAAATAATGTTAAACCTTAATAATTTATAACATAATATAATATATTCTAAGAAGCATAAAATTTTAATAAATGCTTAATTAATTAAAATATTAATTAAAAAAAAAAAGACTAGTTCAATTTTAAAGGAATTTTTACAGTGACTTACATATTTAAGGAAATTCGTTTAGTCCTAATGGGACTTCTTTCATATAACCATTAAATTTGATAATGATGGAGATCATGATGCTTTTGTGGTGGAAAATGTTAGTGATGCTATTGATTTTTCAAGTATGGATGATTTAATGAGTGAATCACTACTATTTGATATTAATGTTTGAGTTGGAACAAGTGGTGGAGTTGGGACATCCAGCAATGAAGAAAATGAAAGTTAGCTTTGAACTTGAAGAGTTTAAGAACTTTATTTTCTTAAAGAAAGAAAGTTTGTATTGACAATATTTTAGATATTATTGTAAAAGTTATTTCTCTTTATTTATAATTTGTAATAGATTTGTAATAGACTACTTATTAAGAATATTTTGATATTTTTGTTATTAATATTTTATCAATGACAAATTGCAAATGTTAGGCTTCTAAATATTATAATTGACTAGTTATTTGATTGTAAACATTAAAATAAATATTTTTTCAATTAAGTTTTTTTTTTAAAAAAAAAAAAGTTTAAAAGATATATAAAATATAAATATTTACTAAATAGTTTTAAAGATATATAAATATTTTTATAAATTAAAATT
>JAXGGT010039822.1:0-12328 GCA_035583425.1 Marsdenia floribunda
CTTAGTGATTAATTGTAATGTAATAATCCTTGGTTGGCAGGTTCAACTGTAAAGCTTGAGTGCAGAAAGAGAGATCAACCCGTTTTGTCCTCACCTGGAACAATGGAATGGTTTCGGGTACCCGATTTGCCAACAATTTGGGCGGCGCCGAGGGAAGGGGGGTGAGCAGCGGCGGTGGTGGGGGGTGTGAGCAGTAGCGGGGGGGGGGGCTGGGGTGAGTGGTGAGCAGCGGCAGTACCACGGGGGAGAGTTGAGCAGCAACGACTACAAGAACATAAAGAAGAAGAAGGGAAAAAAAAATTAAAACAAATTGCATAATAGTCCCTAAAATTTTATAGCTATTATAATTAAATCTTATTAAAAATTTAGAAGTTAACATTTACAAAAATACCCTTAAAAAGTCAAACTAACGGAAGGTTAACGGAGATTATTGGTGGAAGGGCAAGATCTGTACGAAAAAAAAGTTGGAGTGTCAAAGTTGGACGAAAAAAAGTTCAGGTGCTAAAGTTGGACTTTGATAAAGTTCAGGTGTTGCTGAGATTTTTTGCCCTTTATTTTATTTTATTTTATTTTATTGAGGAAAAAATGGATTATGTATTAATCAAAAAAAAAAAAAAGGAATAATGTCTAGATCAGTCGTAAACCATTTGTGGAAATCCAAAAGAGATAAATCAATATATGCTAATCTATGAATCGTATGATTAAGGTAACGACGAATAAATCAAAATGAAAAAGAATCAAATATAACTAACAAGTCTTTGATCAAAACCTAATGGTGTGGCCAATAGAGGAAAGATCATCGAGTGGGTTGCTAAGTTTTTGGAGAAGGCTGAGACAGTCACATTGAAGATTAATCTGTTGGACACCATGAATATGAGCAGAGCAGACAACGTGTGCTAGGGCAAGGACTTCCACAAATTCTAGAGGAGAGTCATGGCATGCAACTAGGCTGGCTAAAACTCCAATCTTCGAACCAGTATGGTCACATAACAAGACACCAATTGTTGCTTTACCATGCTTTGCTACACCATCAAAAAAATAAACTAAATGCCGAGTGAAGATGTGGTAAAAAAACCTTTATATTGGGATTGATGTTACAAAACATTAGCAGGTGAGAAAATATTGAAATTTACACCAAGGCTGATTATAATCTTACGTTGAAATCACTATGTCACCACCTTTGAACTTGTAAAAAGTTCAAAACGGAGAGGGGGTGTCTTTGATGAACCCTTCAATGATTAAGTTAGTATATAATCAAGAAAATGGAAGTGAATCGAGGAGACTTTTATAAGAAATGCTAGGTTTTATTACGAGATTTCTTAGAACTCTTTTGATTTGATATTAGGGTTTTTACCTGAAGAAGAATGGTTTTTCCTTCACCCAAACTGATCTCTCCCCCTCAGTGAAGAGGGTTTTTTCTTTTATAAGAAATTTAGGCCATACCTTGAGATGTGTGCCTTTTTGACAATTGTCCTCTGATTTTCCCTTGATTTATTGTCACACTACCACTTGCCCTATTAGTGGACTTCAAATTAGATTTCAAAGTAGAAAACTTTCATCCACTTGATAGCGTGTCAGGCAGCATGTCAAAGGGGTTACACTGGTCAGAGCTTGTCTTTGTCAAATGTACATGTTCAGATTTGAGTTTCGAAGTCGAGGTAGACTCCTAACCAAAGGTAAGCCAGACTTCGCATTGTAGTCGGACTACGGGGTCAGACATTAAGGTCGATCTCTACTGTCCGACTTCTCTTGTCGATCCTTTTGTATCAGGAATTGACACTGAGACACCAATCTACTTTAGCTGAATCGAACTCCAAGCTGGTGTGTCGAAGTTGGAGTACTTTGTTAGCGAGGTCAGCCTCCAAATGTCCGGCTTCGTATGTCAACTACAAATTTCAGACTCCAGGACTTTGAGAAATTTCTCTTATTGTTAGTTTAATACCCATTTAGTGGCCCCTCACATTAGGTATCAGAGATACTCCATGGCTGAAGTGGAAAGTATTGTTATTACAAAGATTTTAAAAATTCCGATAAATAAGTATTTGACTTATAAATGAGCACGATGTCTTGGGCTTGTATCATTGCACGACAATTTGAATAAGTGAAGCCGCAGATTACTCCTTTTCGTGTTATTTGGTAACCATCATCTATGAGTCTTGTAGGGCTTCACCTATTACATCCATGCAGCCTCCAATTTGTCCATCAATTGCACGTCTTCATTGATTAGCCGTCATTCATTTTTCTCCAGTTTTCAAAACACTTTGTGTATCTCTCCAATCTTATATATATATATATATATATATATATATATATTTGCTTTTTTTCTTTTTGTTGTCTTCTTTGTCAATCACCATTTACGGTCTTCGATTGTTAGTTCTTGATTTTCTGCTGCCGTTTGTTGATTACTTCCTTTCGAAATTTCAGACTATTATTTTCTTGGAAATCCTTTCTCCTTTGCAATCTTCATTCATCATTTTTTTTGTTGGCAATCCATTGATCTCTATAAGCTCTCTTACGTGTACAACACTTTGAATAATGAATTAATTTGAAGAAGGCTGCGCTCTTTAATTCTTGTGCATCTTTCAATTTTTTGAAGTTCTTCTTTTCATCAACTCTATCGTCAACGACTATGCTATTATTAGAATTTCAAGCTCAGGTATGATTGATTCCAACTATGATACTAGCAAAAATTCATAAGTTTCTGAAGTAGGCGAAGTGGAGCTTGAAAAGAGAGATCTTGAGATGGGGAAGAGTGAGCATGAAGTATCCAACTTCAATAAGGGTAATGGGCTTCACCTATTACATCCATGCACCCTCCAATTTGTCCACCAATTGCACGTCTTCATTGATTAGCCGTCATTCATCTTTCCCTAGTTTTCAAAACACTTTGTGTATCTCTCCAATCTTCTATATATATATATATATATATATATATATATATATGTATATGTATTTGCTTTTTTTTCTTTTTGTTGTCTTCTTTGGCAATCACCATTTATTGATTTTCTGCTACCGTTTGTTGATTGCTTCCTTTCGAAATTTCAGACTATTATTTTCTTGGAAATCCTTTCTCCTTTGCAATCTTCATTCATCATTTTTTTTGTTGGCAATCCATTGATCTCTATAAGCTCTCTTACGTGTACAACACTTTGAATAATGAATTAATTTGAAGAAGGCTGCGCTCTTTAATTCTTGTGCATCTTTCAATTTTTTGAAGTTCTTCTTTTCATCAACTCTATCGTCAACGACTATGCTATTATTAGAATTTCAAGCTCAGGTATGATTGATTCCAACTATGATACTAGCAAAAATTCATAAGTTTCTGAAGTAGGCGAAGTGGAGCTTGAAAAGAGAGATCTTGAGATGGGGAAGAGTGAGCATGAAGTATCCAACTTCAATAAGGGTAATGGGCTTCACCTATTACATCCATGCACCCTCCAATTTGTCCACCAATTGCACGTCTTCATTGATTAGCCGTCATTCATCTTTCCCTAGTTTTCAAAACACTTTGTGTATCTCTCCAATCTTCTATATATATATATATATATATATGTATATGTATTTGCTTTTTTTTCTTTTTGTTGTCTTCTTTGTCAATCACCATTTATTGATTTTCTGCTACCGTTTGTTGATTGCTTCCTTTCGAAATTTCAGACCATTCTTTTCTTGGAAATCCTTTCTCCTTTGCAATCTTCATTCATCATTTTTTTTTTGTTGGCAATCCATTACAACAATTTGAATAATGAATTACTTTGAAGAAGGCTGCGTTCTTTAATTCTTGTGCCTCTTTCAATTTTTTGAAGTTCTTTTCATCAACAACTCTATCACCAATGACTATGCCATTATTAGAATTTCAAGCTCAGGTATGATTGATTCCAACTATGATACTAGCAAAAATTCATAAGTTTCTAAAGTAGGTGAAGTGGAGCTTGAAAGGAGAGATCTTGAAATTGGGAAAAGTGAGGATAAAGTATCCAACTTCAATAAGGGTAATGCTTCAACCACTGTTGGAAATAGTTAGATATATGTTGTAGAGCTTCACCTATTACATCCATGCAGCCTCCAATTTGTCCACCAATTGCACGTCTTCATTGATTAGCCGTCATTCATCTTTCTCCAGTTTTCAAGACACTTTGTGTATCTCTCCAATCTTCTATATATATATATGTATATATTTGCTTTTTTTCCTTTTTGTTGTCTTCTTTGTCAATCACCATTTACGGTCTTCGATTGTTGGTTCTTGATTTTCTGCTGCCATTTGTTGATTGCTTCCTTTCGAAATTTCAGACCATTCTTTTCTTGGAAGTCTTTTCTCCTTTGCCATCTTCATTCATCATTTTTTTTTTTTTTGTTGGCGATCCATTGATCTCTATACGCTCTCTTATGTGTACAACACTTTGAATAATGAATTAATTTGAAGAAGCCTGCGTTCTTTAATTTTTGTGCATCTTTCAATTTTTTGAAGTTCTCCTTTTCATCAACAACTCTATCACCAAAGACTATGCCATTATTAGAATTTCAAGATCAGGTATGATTGATTCCAACTATGATACTAGCAAAAATTCATAAGTTTCTGAAGTAGGCGAAGTGAAGCTTGAAAGGAGAGATCTTGAGATGGGGAAGAGTGAGGATGAAGTATCCAACTTCAATAAGAGTAATGCTTCAACCACTGTTGGAAACAGTTCGATATATGTTGAAAAAGCTAGTTTGATAGTTGAAGTTGATTCTACAATAGATTCTAAGAGAGTTCTGACTAAGTCAGATGTGTTAGAGTCTCCAAGGAGGAGCAATAAGACGAAGTCCAAGCCTTGTGGAATTTTTGCTTTGACAGAGAACAAATTAACTCTGTCGGAATTGAGGGCTTTGCGACTCCGGTATAACATTGATGGGTCGAAGTACAGAACTTGGATAGAAAAAGATGTGGAATCTATGTCCAGTGCATCTATTCCCATTCCTGTTGCTCAATTCGAAGCTGGTCTCAGGCTTCCATTGGATCCTCGCTGTGTTGATTTTTTATTTCCGTACGACTTCAACCTACACAACTTCACCCCCAACACTGTTCGATGCATTATGTGCTTTATAGTGTTGTGTAGGAGATTGAGGCTGGAGTTCTCTGAGACTTTGATTAGATACTATTTTTCTCCACTTCGAATGGTTGGCAATGTTCTTTCGGTGTGACCTCAAGGCAACATCATCTCTCTTTTTGGCACAATTCCATGCATAGTAATTTGGAAACACAAGTAGTTTTTTGTGAAATCGAAGTGTGGTTTTCCTTTTCCACCTTTAATTAGTCAACTTTGGAAATGGGAACCTCTTAAGTCGAGGTGTTGAAGAGTATAGTGACTGAATATGAGGATGTGATCAGAAAACTGAAAGCCTCAGAAAGTATAGCCAAGTTCGAGGTCAGTGAACTTAGAAGGAAAATTGAATATTATGAGTCTGCAGTGTATACAGAGAGAGTAGTCGATATTTTTAAGCAGTCAGATGAGTATAAGGATGAAGTTGCTACTGAGTCGATTGCTTTCTTGAAGAGGTGTTCAGCTCATATGGTTAGGCAGCTTCATCATTACTTTGTGGATAAAACTCCACTAGTTGATGCCTACGAGCTGCTCTTTGCCAGTTGAGCAGCTAGAGAAAGCGCAAACTTCGTTCCACTCTCAGAGGCAGAGCTAAAGGAAATTCATAATATGGATATCGAGAATAATGAAGAACCTTGGACTCCGGCCACTCAACTCATGCCAACCTTCTTTGATTTAGTTGATGGAGTGTTGCCTGAGAGTGTTGCAAATTTTGATCCACCTCTCTCTATTGGGGAAGGGACATGTAATCAAAGTGAGACTCTATAATAGGAATCCCGCAATGTTGCCTTTACCTCGAACGCCAAAGGTTCCACAATTGACCCTCCTAGTCAGACTTCGACTTCAGAGGCTATTGATCCTTCTTTTACAACATTATCTTCTTAGTTTTACTCTTCGTAGTGTAGGAATTGCATGTAATAAAGCAGGAGCTTTTTGGCACGTTTCCTTTGATTTTTAATGAGATGCTTTCATCATTCATTTTCTTCTCAATGTTCAATATTTCATATTTTCATGAGAATTCCATAATTATGACAAATGGAGTGAATTTAGTACAACTCCATAGTTATTGTCTCAATAATGCTGAAGAACTTGTAGAACTTCTGAGTATGCAACCTCGACATACCTACTTTGATTGCTTTAGTCTGGGTCTATTCTACGATCATCATAATATGGCAAGTTGATCATCAAACAATTCATTCATGCCGAAATAGAGTAATACTTGTTTACTCATAACATTTTTTACGATGATCGGTGTACAACAGAGTTGGTAACTTAGACCCATCCTCTTTGGCTGATCTAAATGGGCCGAGGCGTACCACATCTTCGCACATTCTCATCATGGCTTGATGTCTTACTAGTTCTCAATTTTCATCTAGCAAATCAAGGTCGATGGGACCCCTAGTCAAAGTATAGACTGCCCATAAGAGGGGTTTTAATTTGTCGACCTATTTAGATTTGCCTTCAAGGTACTTTTTGCAGGCTGCCAAAAATAGCTTATCAACTGTGTCGGCTTACCCATCCCCTTGTGGATGAATCACAAATGATTACCATGCTCGATACTTAATCTGTTTCATACATTTGTGAATATTTTTGAAAACTGAGTACCATGATTAATTATGACAGCTTGAGGAACTCTGAAGTGACATAAAATAAAAACGAAGACCAAACAACACATGCTCTTCAGTTAGATGGGATAGTGGTGTAGCTTGAGGCCACTTTGAAAAATAATCTTCTTATAGAACATTTAGTGGAGTAGAAGACTCAGCCTCCCAACTCCAAAATTTTCCACTTCGCCATTATGCGAACTCCACTTTGGCTTAGCTTTTATCAGTGGCCTCAACAGTCTCATTTGAATATTATCTCTTTTGTTAGAAATTTCAGAGAGATTTATCTCAAGCGATGTTGTGATACTTCATGTTTATTTAACTTCAATAAGCATCCTTTTGAATCTTTCTAGGTAGGATAAGAGGGAGTCTCCTTCTATAAGTTGTGGAAGCCTTAAATTAGAATATGGTGAGGCGTCCCTTACCCACCTAGTGAAGAGATCGATCTCGATCGACCTTCTTCCAATCAAAGTTTGAACTCTAGTTGTGGCTCTGGGATCCTTTCATCCCTTGTACTCTTAGGTCCCTTTTGATTGGAGTGTTGTTCTGGCACACGAGATGGAGGCCTCAAAGTATGATGAGACTCCTCCATTTCGCTAGGAGCTATCTAATGTCAGGATGCTTAGACCCTAGATTGCCCGTGCATGAGAGTCATTCTATGAGTTGCACTTATATTACTTTGTGAATATCGTGCAGTTCAACTCTGGCATGTAGAGGAATACTTAGCCCTCTATTGGGGCAAGATTCTCCTGAGCATTCGACAGAGTCTTTTTATTGTTTACAAAGCCTATCAAGCTCCTCGCTTAATTTATGCACTTCTTAGTGATTAACAGACCTTGATACTTGAGGCCTTCTACCATTTAGTCATTCCCTGAAATCATGAGAGACGTGTTGTAGACCCAGTTGTTCAGCCATCGGCCATCTTGGAGTTGGAGTCGCCACTTGTGGCGACTGAGCTCTCGATCGGGACTGCTAGATTTCTGTGTCAGTCATGCGTGTCCTTCTCGACATTGAATGATGCGATTTTCCAGGTTCCTTGAAGAGAGAAGAACAGAAATACTTTGGACACAATGGAAATGATGAAAAGATGAAACTTTTTCGGTGTTTCTCGGTAACAGAACCAAACTAATGTTACAAAATATTAGGGGGTGAGAAAATATTGAAATTTACACCAAGGCTAATGATAACCTTGCATTGAGATTGCTCTGTCGCCACCCTTGAACCTGCAAAAAGTTCAAAACGGAGAGGTGGTGTCTCCAATGAGCCCTTCGATGATTAAGTTAGTATAAGTTAGTATATAATCAAGAAAATGGAGGTGAATCGAGGAGACTTTTATAAGAAATGCAAGGTTTTATCATGAGATTTCCTAGAACTCTTTTGATTTGATGTTAGGGGTTTTACCCAAAGAAGAAAGGTTTTTTCTTCACCCAAATTGATCTCTCCCCCTCAGTGAAGAGGGTTTTTTCATTTATAAGAAATTTAGGCTATACCTTGAGATGTGTGCCTTTTGGACAAGCGTCCTCTGATTTTCCCTTGATTTATTGTCACACTGCCACTTGCCCCATTAGTGGACTTCAAATTGGATTTCAAAGTAGAAAACTTTCATCCACTTGATAGCTTGTCAAGCGGCATGTCAGAGGGGTCACATTGGTCAGAGCTTATCTTTGTCAAGTATACTTGTTCAGATCTGAATTTCCGAGTCAAGGTAGACTCCTAACCAAAGTTGAGCCAGACTCTGCATTGTAGTCAGACTGCGGAGTCAGACGTTAAGGTCGATCTTTACTTTCCGACTTCTCTTATCGATCCTTTTCTATTAGGAATTGACACTGAGACACTAATCCACTTTAGCTGAATCGGACTCCAAGTTGGAGTGTCAGAGTTGGAGTACTTTGTTAGTGAGGTTAGCCTCCAAATGTCGGGCTCCAAATGTTGGACTCCAAGACTTTGAGAAATTTCTCTTATTGTTAGTTTAATACCCCTTCAGGGATAGTTGAATGGACGAAAGATCAGATGAAATGAGCGCTGGTAGCATGAGATTGGTAGAAAGACATTGTTGTACAAGGAGATTAGGGTTAAGTGTCTGTCCGTAAAAAAATGCTCGGTTTCTCACATTCCATAGATTCTATATTGTGTTGTAGAATTCCAGGACTTCTCTATTTTCTCACTGTACAAGAACTTCCAAAAGAAGGTCTACAATTGAAAGTCTTTGTAAATAACCAATTTTATACCCCTAGGGAAGTCCTCTCTAGACTATCTTGGTGAAAGGACATTCAAACCATGCATGCTTAATGGAATCGGTAAGATGACCACATAGAGAGCAATTAGGAGATAGAGGGAGAAGTCTTGCCAAAATCCCAATAGCAGCCCTCCAAAAAAAAGTGTCAAATTTTTGGTAAAATCTCCAATCCCCATAACACCTGCCATAATTTTTTATTTTTTGAATTTAAGCTGGAAGCCTCTCCTCTCCTTAACTTATTAGCTTGGTTGGCTAACCAATGTCCGAATTTGATAGTGTACACTCCACTGTTTTTGCAATGCTAGGCCAAAATGTCTAGTGAATCAATAGGACAAATCAGAATGCTCAAGACAAATGTCAACTTCTGATGATAGCGACCATTGTTGAAGTATCTCCTTATCCTATTTTTGTTATTGAATCCAATTTTTATTTTTAATTGGACAAAAGGATTCTTTTAGCCAAATTTTGACAATCACCGAATTTTCTATCTACTCTGATAACAATTGTCGCAACCCAAACCAGTAAACCCGTGACGCTACTATGAGTCTTGTAGCACCCACAATGACCTATTTGACATCATCTTCACTGTACCAAAAGGAATACTATAAGTTAACAATGACTACCTAGAACATACTTATATATTCCATGTCACATACTTATGATATGGATGGGGTATCACATTTTTTGGGCATGAATCTACTAAGATATAGTCTGAGACATTTTCTAAAATACCAATAAAATTAAAACACATATCAATTTAATTAACGTAAAAGATTAATGGAGTTAATTTTCATTAAGTTAATACTCATAATTTTTTAAAATAATAATTATAATCACATTAAAAACTTATAAAGATATTTTTTTCTCTCGTTAATTTAAAAAATTCAAAGTATTTTATTAATTTTTATTTTAAAAAAAGTTATAAATATTGACTTAAGAGAATTTAATGACATTAGTTTTTGATATTAATTAAATTGACGTGTTTTAAATTTATTGGTGTACCATACAATATCTTGGAGAATGTCTTAAAAATCTTGTGGCCAATTTTATTCAAGAAGTTCAGGTTCCAAATACGTGTAAGTTATGTAACGGGTCATAGGTATTTTTATCATTTACAATCTCACTAACTTATTCAAATTTCGATGAAACTCTCATTTCTCTCAATTTTTCATTTTTGTCTATTTTCCGTCTAAATTAATGTGATTGGAAGAAATAAAAGTTTTATTAATATCTAAAGTAGTCAATGATATTGTAAATAACAAAAAATGTCTTCACAAGACTTACATGCAAGTGAACTCCTATAATTGAAAATTACTAAAATTTAGTCGAAATGACCCTTTTAACCAATAATAAACAAGATGAAAATCTGGTAGTCAAAAAATAATGGGTAAACTGTCTCCATGACATCTGAACTTTTTTAAAATCCTGTTTTTGCACTTCAACTTTTTTTCGTACCAAACTTGCACTCCAACTTTTTTTTTTGTACCAAAACGACACTTCCGTTAATTTTTTCTGTTAAATAATAAGTTCTATTAAGTCATGTGCATGTCACATGACTTTTTAAGGGTATTTTAGTAAAATAATAACCTTTTAAAATTTTAATAGGATTTAATCTTAATAATTAAAAAAATAAGGGATATTATTCAAATTATTTTTAGGTTTTTGTCTTCTTGTTCTTGCTATTGCCGATTAGAACCGCCGCCGCAGCTGTCCAATTTATCAGCCGCTGCTGCCCACTCTTTCGACTGCTACAACCTCTGCTACCCATACTTTTCAATCGCTGCAATCGCTGCTGCCAACTTGTTCAATGTATAAGGTATCCCAAGTTGAATTTCGAGCAACGTCCGAATCGAGTTTGAGAGAGAGTTTGTTCGAATCCTTTTTATTTTTTTTTCTTGGTTTTGACAAAATTGAAACTAATAATCCTTTGGGAGGGGAAAATGAGATGTTTTGCTGCAGCTGCTGGCTTCTTGTTACTCTTTTTTTCTTGTGCAAGTAAATTTTGATTCTTATATTTCTTATATATATATACATAACATGTTATATTTATTGGTTAGGGCAAATTATCTGGATAACACGTAAACTATTCGAAAATCCAGCTTTTGCACTTAAACTTTTTTTCGTCCAGCTTTTACACTCCAACTTTTGAAAAGTGTAAAATTTAGCATTACGTTCAAATTTTCCGTTAAATGCTATCTTTCTGTTAGTCATGTGAGTTGCACATGACTTTTTAAGGGTATTTTAGTAATTTCGATATTTTAAAAATTTTCAAAGTATTCAATCTTAAGAATTAAAAAGTTATGGGCGTTATTAAAAAAAAAAAAAAAACTTAAAAATTAGGGTTTTTTTTTTTTTTCTTTCTCTTTCTCTTTTTTCCCACCCTAGCACGGTCGCCCCCGCCCCTGCCCCCATCCCTTCTCCTCCTCCTCCTACACTGTCGAATGGGAACTTGAGAAATTCCAAGATGTAAGGACTGCTGTCAGTATCTTTCCAGTGCTACCAATCTCATCATCATCATCAGTTTGTTTGAGAACCAATGTCACGGCAAACAAGAAATGAGTCCAAGTTTGATCCCTTTGAGCACCTAAATATAGCCTTGAATCCTGATGGCTCTCTCACTCGTTTCGTTGATCTCCCAACAACACCAGTATCCAGTGAAGATATTAATGCCGCAACTTCGGTTGGACAAGCAGTGGCGAGCAAGGAAATTGTTCTGGATGCTGTGAAGAAAACCACCCTTGGCATCTACCGTCCCACTAAAATACCCTCAAAAAGTGATGATAGTTCTTCCCATGCGAGGCTTCCAATCATTTTTTACTTCCATGCGGTTGGATTCTCATGTTTGTCTAGACTACAATAATCCATGAAAGTTGCTGTTCAATTTCCAACGAGATCCCTGCCATTATCATCTTCGTTGAGTACAGTCTCATTCCCGAAAGCAGGCTTCCAGCGCAATACGACGATGCCATTGATGCGATTAAATGGCCATAGAAGCAGGCTATGGATTGAGACGGCAGTGATCGGTTGATTAGGGATTACAACGACTTTTCGAGATGCTATCTTTACGGGGCAAGCTGCGGCAGGAACATCGCATTCAATGGAGAAGGAGAAGGAGGGGAGGAGGAGGGATGGCGGCGGCGCTAGTGCAGAAAAAAAGAGAAAGAGAAAGGGGAAAAAACTCTAATTTTGAATTTTTTTTTTTTAATAATACTCATAAATTTTTAATTCTTAAAATTGAATCCTTTGAAAATTTTAAAAAAATATAAATTACTAAAATACCCTTAAAAGGTCATGTGCAACTCACATGACTAACAAAAAGATAGCATTTAACATAAAATTTGGACGGAATGCTAAATTTTACACTTTTCAAAAGTTGGAGTGCAAAAGTTGGACGAAAAAAAATTTAAGTG